>JANHGB010005926.1:0-12465 GCA_026283785.1 Coracopsis vasa
TCCGCCTCTTGGCTTTGTATCATCAGGAAAGCACAGGTCAGCGACTCCCAGAAGGCTAGGGTGGTTCTGGCCACAGACTTTCTTCTGAGAGGGATGGGTCACCTCTCCTCCCTTCCAGCAGCCAAAACCTCTCTGATGTAACTGGTTGCTGAGACCAAAGCAATGTGCATGTTGTAAATGCTGGACTGGAGGGTGAGAGGGGGGGTGTCAGACATGGGGTTGAATGGGAGGCATTATAGCTGGAGGAAGGGATTATGTGGGTGGGTGAGCTAGGGAAAGAAAGATGACAGGAGTGAGGGTTTGGAAATGTGGAAACAGTGCATGGTGAGGTGGGAGGAAGGCGGCAATGTCCAGCAGGGGCATGTCTTTGTGCTGGTGCACAAGACTCAAGAAATAGTTCATCTACACATTGAAGTTGGGCACCCTGTCTTAAAAATACCACTGAAGCAAACATAGTACTTGCAGGGAAGAAGGTAGTTATGTTCTCTGAGCCCTTATCCCCTGTTGGGTGAGACAAGAGTAACAGGCTTGACCTGCAAGAAGGCTGCTACAGCTCAGACTTAGTAGAAAAGCCCCTCATAGCAGCAGGAAAAGTGAACCCTGGGAAGACAGGCGCACCTCTGTCACTGGTGTTTTTCAGGAACAGGCCAGCTGGCATCTACTGAGACTGTATCTGGCACAGTTTGCCCTGACTTTGGGGAGTTTCCTTGATGACTTTGTTGGGTCCTTCTCAGTGATTAAGCAAGAACAGAGGAAAGACAACTCTTAAAAACATTTAAATATCACCAGGTGATGACACTTATCTTTATCTTTGATTTGAAAGGGATTTTTGGAACTGTAATAAAAGACTTAATACTGACTACTTGATACTGTGATGTGTAATGCTAGTCATAATATAAGTATGGATGTTATTCAAGCATGTTAGATCTGCTTATCGACAGCCCTTATTACCCCACTTCTAAGGCCTTTTGCTGGCAGAGATAAAGGTGCAGGGATGTCCGTGAAGCAAGCAGAGCAATCAGAGCAAGAGCATCCATAAGGTTCTTGCTATTCTCCGTACTGAAACTGATAGAAACAAATTGTTTTCTTCCTTCCCTGATGCATGCCAGAGAAACATTTCACACTAAGGAATTCTTAAGTGTCTTGCTGAAAACATGAAGATGCTTATATTGTACATATTACAACTACCTTGTGCATTTGGCCAAATGTTTTAAAGAGAGCGCAGCTTCATTTTTAACTAAAGTGTTCTGAACTTACCAGCTCTCATGGTATGAAGGAGCAGTAACAGAAATCCATAACTAAAATAAAAAGCAAAGAAGAGGTTAAATGGTTGACTTAAGCATCTCTGTTGCTTAAATAAGCAATAAACCTAATATTGATTGGTTTAATACAGTAGCAGAAGTAGCTAAATTAGGTACTGTGACTACGTAATGTCTCATTAAGTATTTGCATTTCTGACAGCTGCAAAACTTCTGTTCAAACGACATAACTCTGTGGATGGGTGGCTGAGGGCACAACTAGCAGTAAAATGTGCTAATATTGGAATCAAAGTAGAAGGCATGAAGCTGGTGTCGTGTCCAACTTTCTTGAGAAAAACACACAATATAGCCTCCAGGGCCTATTTCTCTAATAAGTCTATGTGGATCACTAAGAAGGATCACAGGTCAAAGCCCTGCATCCCACTGTTTTGCTGAAACTCAACAAGTCATGGTTTTATCTGGTTAAAGGACAACATGCAGCTGACCATGCTGCCCACCAGTTGTGCGCTCAGTAAAAACACATAAACAGAAGCAGTGGTAACAGCAGGGAGCTGTGCGGAGGTTTTGCTGGAAAGAATTCAGTGTATTTGATTACTCTGGAAGGGCAAATCTATGCAAGAGTTTCCCAACAGAGTTACACCTGCTGGATGCTATAGGAAAACCCAGTTTAACTTATCTATAAAATCCAGGTGATTTAACCCTTATCATATAGGGCTTTAAGAAAGAAATGTGCAGTCCTTTCCTACGAGTTACTTTTAAATAGCCTTTCACCACTATGCCTATCTATATGTTGTGCTCTCCTTCCTCAAGACTTCTGTGAAAGAAAAGGAAGATGCTGGAATGGTTTTGGAATGAGAGCTGTGTGGCTGTAGTTGCCCACATTGATATTACCTCTCATGCAATATGGTTGCTGAGCTGAGCTGAGCTGAGCTGATGGGCGAAGGGACGCAAGTGCCTTCTCATCAGCAGATTCCCCAGCTCACTTTTGCAAGAAAGCAGGACTGTGAGGCCACACTACCCAGGTGTGTTCCCTTCCCCAGTTCTTAATCCTCAGCTAGCTCCAACACTGAGCCACAGGCTGAGGAAATGGGGAGTGCTGCCCTCAGAAGCCCACATCCACCTAGGAGTGAGCTCCATGGTCTTCCACCTAGACTGCTCTGTATTTTAACTCTAAACCACCCCTACTCTGCCTGACCTTCCTTCCTCCAAGCCCTAAGCTAAGCTCACTCTGTATTCATTTCTCACCTCACTTTCCCCCATCAGCTGTGCACTAGAATATCCCCTCCCTCTTCCAGGCTTCCTGCCCTTTCCCTACAGCTCCTGCCCCTTTGTCTAGCTGAGCATCAGGACTCATCCACCACCTCCCAGGCACAGCATCACTTCTCCCCAGCTTTACTTGTACCACCTGCCAGAGCACAACTTGAGTCTTCTCTGCTTTGGAGGAGGGTCGCTAATTCCCACCTGCCCTCCAAGAAGATTCTCACCTTTCCAAACACATTTGGTTTCCCATGGAGAAAGCAGAGAAAGTTCCTGACACAAAATGTACCTCCACTCGAAGCCCCAACTTCAGAGAATGAGATGGAGAAAGTTTAGGGAAGAGTCAGTCTGAACTGTATTACTTTAATATGAACATTTTCTTTTCCTTTTTTGTGTCCTTTGAAATAGCTTCATAGATGAGGTTTCAAAAGCTTAAGTGGATGCCCAGTGTGGAACATTTCTACTCTGACACATATTTTGTAAATTTGCAACGCTGCCAGATAGGCAGCTCTGCTCTGTTCTGTCTCTGGCAGTGGCTTTTGATAGCTTATAGCTTTTACATGTATTTTTGTCATATTTTTACACTGTGCAGGAGCCATCACTTTTGTGCCATGCTTATACAGGTCTGTTTAGACAAGCTCACCATAACCTAGTCCTTAATCCCACAGCTATGTTTGTTTTATTGTTCCCCGCCCAAGTCAGAAACTATGGATATAGCAAGTCATTTGAATTAAATGAAGGACAACAGTTAACTGATCTTCATGGGACTCTTTGGGGAATTTCCCATGGTAGGCATTTGCTAATGCCAACAAACATTTAGCTAGCTGGCCAAAACTGATTAGCTAATGTATATGTACAAAGCAGGCCTTGATTTCTTATTTTAATAAATGATGACACAGTCAAGATTGGACAGATCTAGAGATGCTCATACTCTTACTTGGAGTTAAGAGTGTGGTAATATGAGGCAGCGTCAACTGATGTTTGTCTGGAATAGCTCTAATGCTAAGCTCCTGTTAGAAAAGGGGAAAAATGCTCTTACCTGCTGAGAAGCCTCCTTTTTGCCTTGTATGTACACTCAGCTTCTGTGTCCATCACTAGCAGTGAGCTTCACTAAGAACATGTGTAGGTGTATTAGTTTCATAGGTTCTCTATTTTTTAAAAAATGGTTTAATTATTTTTTTTAATTCTTTCCCACACCTTCCCCTTCTATATATTTTTTAAAGTGTCATGTGGAACGGGAGAAAGTTTCACTTCCTCTTTCATACATTCTTGTTTGCTGAGATTATTCTTCCTAGGAGCATCTCAACTTTTTCATGTACTATTTATTTTAGAGTTATATGATGCTGCTATTCTGACACAAACCAGCCGGACTAAAGATGTTCTGATGCTTGCAATAATAACTATGGGGCTTTTGCCCTGCTGCTGCGATTTGCTTTGTCTCCTTCCCTCGTAGGGAAATCGCTCTTCTCGCATCAACAAGTGCCCTGTGAAGCTTTTCTAACCCTTCTGTACGCTAACGCTAACCTGGGCTATAAGAAAAGGCAGGCCAGCTTTTCTTCTCCCATCAGTTACATTCGGCAAAAAGGCCGAATTAAATGCTAGCTACTTGCCTGCAGCTTTGGGCGGCCGAGCACAGGCAGCTGGGGCAGGCGAGCGCTGAACCACGGGGCTGTCTTGCAAACCCCACCGCCCGCATCCACGGGCGCCCGGCGCCGCTGCTCAGCCCGTACACGCAGCCAGCACCGGGCACGTTTAAAACCGCAACCTGCCGTCCCGGGGACGGGTTCCGTGCGGGGACCCCGCGCAGCAGCTCGGTCCGGTCTCCATTTCGGAAGCCCACCCCGGGAGAACTTTTCCTGCCGCTGCACTGCAGCAGCGATACTCGCGGGTGTGTATCTTTCTGCTCCCACCCTCCCAACTCCTCCCAGCCAGCAGCCCGCCCGCTCCTCAACCCCGTTTCCAGCGACAAGCGTGGGGTATCCCAACTCACATTGCCCTGAGGTCGCCACTCTCCATCGCAGCGGCGCGGGTGGCAGGCGGCTATTCGAGTTGTGCTGCGCCGAGCTAAACCGAAGGCTGCTTCGTTCAGGCCGTTACCCTTTCTCCCTCCCACGTCTTCTCCCGCCGGGGATTTCCGCCTTCTGTGCGCACCCGCGGCCGGTAGTGCGGTTGGCTCTCCTAGTAGGTCGGCACCCGCACAGCTGACAAACCCCGCCTCTAGCCTCGTGGGGCGGCCGTGATCCGCCTTGTCCCTGGCACGGCGGGAGCTGAGGTGCGGGACTCCGGCTCCGTCCCCACCGTCCCGACCTAGTCCCGGCGCCCCCTTCCAGCTGTACTGAGGGTCTCAGGCCCTCGCCCGTCGCCACTGACCCCTTCCCAAAGGCTCATCGTTACCATCTGGCAGGGGTCTCCCGACCTCGGCGTCGGCCCCTGTGGGCAGGCTGCGCTTGCTCCATCAGACTGGACGCCGTTCACCGCCGGGTCTGGGCGCTGCTGGGGAGTCAGGGCTGGACACTGGCTTTTGTGATAGCAGCGTCTTGTTGGTCCTGTGAGGCGGGGCAGTCCCACGGCCCCATTTGGGGTGTGTGTGTGGGGGGCGAGGCAGAGTCCTGCAACCCGGCTGCATCCCCAGCCCTTTGGACAGCCTGCCAGGGAGCCAGGGGCTAAGCTCTCGAGCTATGCTTCAAAATGCATTACAAAAGCCATCAGGTTTGTGATTGCATAATTAATTGCTAACCCTAAATGTGATCTGATATGGTGCCTGGCTGTGCCTGAAGATGTAGAAGATAAAAATTGTGACACAATCATGTTGATAATGGGTGCCATATCAGTAGTCAGCTAATAGAAAGCTCTAGTTGACGTTTGCCAGCAGTGTTGTTCATGGGTCCACATCAGCGACTATGTTTGGCTTTTTGACTGCCAGGATCCTCAACCCAGCTGGGACTCCTTTGCCACCATGAATCTTGGTGACATGCACTGCAAAGCTGTCACTGACACTCTGCAAGCAAATGCCGCAGTGACTGTCCTTAAAAAAGATTGTCACTTTAATATTTTATTTGGTCGTAGTTCCGAGTCACCCTGGGTATAGCAATCACTCTATACCCTGTGAAGGAGAAACTCCAGGGTTGTGCAAGACGTGGAGGTCTTGGTACCGTTCAGGCTCTCGATGCTGTCAGCAAGAAGGGAGCTCCCACTTTTGAGTCTTGAAGTCAACATGACTTTAGTCTGCGTATTGCCAATAGGCTGCAAATCAGTGATCAGTTTGAGAGGGGAGACTTAAATTTACAGTAAATTTAAAGGAAGATAAGCATTCCTGTGGAATTATGGCTGACTCGGAACATGTTGGCAGCAACTAATTCACATCTTTCACTGAAATATTCCCTGGTGGAATATCTTAGTTCAGGAAGCTACTCTTTTGATGTTTATGCCGTTTTAGTAACAGACACTTGGTGAACAGGGATGCACATGACATCAGTTCTTAATGACTAAAACCTTCCTGACTCTAAATGCTTGTGGCTTAACTTTATGGGTAAATTTTTAGAGTTCTGGATATAAATTTGTTCTTTTTAAAATGCGTAGTTTGAGTGCGCTCTTCTGATGTACTTTGCAATGGTATCTATCATGCTCTTTTCATACATGATGAATAAGAACAGCCTATTGCCATACATGAATACCTTGCTTATTCTGAAAATGCTTTCCACCAAAACTGGAAGGCAGATGTGTTCGTAGCCAGGAGACTCTTTGAGATTTGGAAAGGTCAAGTGCAAACCTGTTTTCTGCCCCCACCAGGCTTTTGAATCTGCATTGCCTGAGATCTCATATTAGCTTTTAATCTAGAAGGCAAATGGTGTTTCATTAAGGCCCAACCTTAGGCAGATCCTAAGTTGTTCCTACCTGCAGAACGCCCAGAGGGCTTGAAATATAAGGCTATTCTTCTGCCAGTGGTTCCATTCCTATAGCACATGCTGAACAGCTGTGTGGTTAATAAAAGTAGGCTCTCACTGCCAAGTCGCTGCCATTACGTGTAAGATGTGCCTTGGGGAGTTCTCCACTATTTCTTTCCAAACAAGGAAAGGAGAAGCAGCTGTAGGGAAGGATCACTGCAGTTGATGTAGTTTCTTCTATTTGTGGTAAATTGCAATAAATTTTTATTCTTTTAGACATATATTTGTTAATGTGTTACTTATTAGCAATAAATCAGGGTATTTGGCTTAGGGTCAAAATACAGACCTTAGTTACATGATCTTTCCCCTACAAGTATTACATCAAAGATAAGATGAACGATAAGTGGCAAGGGTGTTTGAAAAGCCTAGGTGAAATGTTTTCATCAAAGATGTGGCTCCTCATCCCTACTACCATATGCATATAGCAAAATTCAGTCAGGAAAGCACCTCTACAGGTTATCTGGTGCAACCTCTACCTCAAAGAAGGGCCAACTTCAAAGTTATGTGTCTAACCTACTACTAAAATGTGGTTCAAGGTTGCTACTGCTGCTTCCACATGGCTCTGAAAGTTCTGATAAGACTTCCTTTTTATCAGAGAATACTGTGAATTTTACCAGCAGTTGTCTTCATTTCCCAAGGTCTAGTTTTAGTCATGCAAAAATGTATATTTATTTTATTTATTTTGTTAAAGAAACTGTAATATGGGATAGCCACAAGGCAAATCACATGTAAAGCCATCTGATCAGGCTTCTAAAATCACAATGCTTATGATAGGAAAGACGGGTCTTGGCTTCATAAAATCAAGTTGTTTGAGGTTGTTAGAGTGCAAAACATATTCCAGTTGTAGTACACAGGTGCAATCTTAGGTAGCTGCTACACTCTCCTTTGGAGACATAAAAGTGGCTCAGAGAAGATCCGTATTTTCCCTCCTCCTGTATGCATGTCTGCATGTGTATGTGTCTCAGTGAGACTTCTCTGTGAGAGAGGGGTAAATACAGCTGAGCTCATAAAGTAGAGTATTTGTAATAAAACCCTGTTATTGTTGAGAGTTAATTTGTTCTGTCTTATGTGTGTCTGCATCACTTGATGCAATTAAATTAAGGCATTTAAGGCTGTCAGAAGAAGAAAGTAACTCCTATGGCTTGTGTGTAGCAAATATATTGCCTATGGACTTTGAAATTAAAAATACTGTGAAGAACTGGGAGGAAGAAGGGAAGGAGGGAGAGAAAGGAGGAGGAAAATTATATTCTAATTTTTCCAGGCTGTGAGATAGAGAAGTGATCTACTTACCAGAGTGCTGATTGTTTTCAAGCGACTGTCACACAAAGAGAACAGCTATATGTGCAAAACACACATCTTCAGTGGCAAGCTCATTAATGCAATTGTTGAGTATCCAGAGAGACTGACTAGACTTTGTGAAACAGAGACATATCTCCCTCTACATGTCTACGTAGAAAAAAGAAAACCTCAGACATATTGAATACCTTTGGGGACAGCTGAAAAATGGGTGATGACTCTATGTGATGTGGAGGATTTAAACCATTTTTGGAGTAGGAAAGCATGAAAGAAATGAACATAAAATTAGTAGCACAGGATAACTGAATGCTGAAAAGTTTTTAGGGTGGCTAAAGCATGTCACCCATTTGAAAAGCAGATGCCTGTGTCATTAGCAGTAGGCACAATGGCATAGTGACAAAACCAAGAAAGAGATAGGATTGCTGGTCGGTTGCCTGCACTGAACCTCTCCCCATCATGCACAAACAGGGGCAATAAAATAACATCCAAACTTAAATATGTGATGAAGGCATAGCAAGTCTGCAGCAGGCAATGGAGTCGCAGTTAAAGAAAACAGATTAAAAAGGAGTACCTAAAGTAGAGACTACTCAAACTTTTATGTACCATGTTTTAAACAGGTACATTGTGTAGATGAGCAGAATGATCCAGCTCACACACTGCGTGTAACTGGAGAGCAACTGAGGATAACTTTAATAAAACTTGAAGTGATATTATGTACAGTAGGTTTGCGGGGCTTACCCCAGAATACAGAAAAATAAAAATCTGCAGCTATTTTCACAGGACCAGAAGAAGTATTTGGAAAACCGAGAGCTAACCTCTTTGGTCCTAATTGGTCTTCATCTTAAGCCAGAAAAATAGTACCCTGCTATTATCAGCGATGGCCTCACTGCCATTAGCTGGACAGGATTCATTCACTATGAGGGCAGAAGCACTCTGGTGCATTACATATCAGAGTGTAATTAAAAGGATGGAAAATACCTGCAAATGAGATTGCAGTGGAGGAAAAAGAGCAAATGCTGATTATCAATCTTCAATGTAAAGCAATCAAGAGAAAGTACTACAGCCTACCCAGCGTTGGTTATGGTGCTTGTGTGTTCTCTTTTAAGCTCTTCCTGTGATATGTCTGAGAAGTCAAACTTTACGATTTCAGTGATTACCTGAGGTTTAAATATTTGCAGAATCCACTACAAACCTCATGATACAAAGCATTTTGTACATGAACTACTAATAAGTTAGGTGTGCTAGGTGAAAACAATTCCTTCCCGTCATTTCATATTCTGCTTCATTTCAATCACTATGTTCATACTCTTACCATATTACATGACAATTATCTCCAGACTTCTCTAAAGTTTAAGTTCCTTTTTAGATACTTGGCAGATTATTTTACACTTAAGAAAACCAGAGACCCAGGCAGCTGAAAACAACTTGAACAATAATAACAAAAAAACCTCCTCACTGAAAGTAGTCTAGTACCAAAATTATTGTTCAATTCAACTACATTCTCCAGTATACCCTACTGTTACTGAAGTGCAAACAGTAGGCAATGATTTGAGTTGCCAATACCTATCATGATTTTATATGGTGAGTTTTATGTACGTATCTGTGTATATAAATATATATATATACACCCACACACACATATACATATACATACACACACGTCTAGAGTCTTCCTCTGTATACCTCCGTGTTCCAAATAAAGATGCCAGACTAAATCTTTTGGATTCACATTCTTAACTATGTTCAGAGAAAAAGCCACAAGCACCAAAACCCCAAAGATCTGGTATAGTTCATAAACTATGTTTCGCAGAATTACTTCTATGGATAAACACTGGAACTCTAACACCATTCTCATAATTTTTCCTGCCTCACTTTTTTTCCAATCTGAATTTTGCCTTTCCCATTTCAAAATATCTTCAAAGATCTACACTGGCTATCTAGAAGCCTCCACTTCCCTCAAGAAAGGAAGACTCAGAGAATCACCACTACTTCTGGCTAAATCAAAGGCCTCAAGAAATACGCAAATAGAGGAAAACAAAAGCAGGGCGATTCCAGGGAATTGCACAGCTTGCTCAAATGCCTTCTGGCACACATGAACTTGGTTTACAGGCTCTGGAGGCTTGTAAATTGTAACAAGCAGAATCATAGAATCCCTGAAAGGTTTCGGTTGGAAGGGACCTTAAAGATCAAGTTCCAAACTCCCTGCTATGGGCAGGGACAAAAATATTCAAGTCTGTCATTCTAATCAGTGTATTTTCCATATCTGATTTCTCATACAGGAAAACACCAATCCTACATGAATAGTTAAAGTAGTCTTTACCTTCAAGAACTGAGTGAGTGCTTTTCCTTTGTCTTTTCTTGTGTCATCACTCATGAACCAGTACGTGAGCCCCAGGTACTGATGATACTCTGCAGTTTCAGAATTTCTTTCAATAGCATTTAGAAAACTAAATAAAAGGAAGAGAAGACAGATCAGACAAGTTCTCGAAAGTGCACAACAGTATTTTCTGTCTTCCCGTGACATTTCCCTACTAGAAGAAAGAAAAAAATCTACCTTCTTTCTGCCTGTTCATAGTTCTTTTGGGAATAATGGATGAAACCCTCTAGAGCATGTGACTCAGCCAGGTCAGGGTGGGACAACAGAAGCTCTTGTGAAATCTGCAAAAGAATGTCATTCTTCCGTAGTTATTTCCTCTACGAAAACAAGAATTCCACTTAGCTTACAGGAATGACAATACAACACTAACCTTTGAAGCTTGATCCATTAAACCTTTCTTTAGGTAAGCCTGACCGCTGAGAGCTAAAACCACTGGATCACTGTTTGCATCCACAATCTAGAAAAACACGTAATAGACACAACCAAGTTATTCTCTCCACAGATTAAGAAATCAAATGTGTCAAATGCAGACAGACTGCATGGAGACAAATACCAAAAAAACAAATAATTCAGAGAGAACACCCTTGAGAAGCCTTCCAGTAATTTTTATGAAGAACAGGGAAAAGACTGTAGAGAGCAAGGACAAAGGTACCCAAGACTAAACAGCGAATAATGGAACTGTGATACAAAAAAGAGGGACACAAAGTTTGCTTAAAGCTTAGCCATTTGATCTTAAAGTAATATGCTCTTGCTCATGAGTAAGGACAAATGAATGAAAGATGTAGGGAGTAGGATTAGAAAAATAATTCAGATTACAGTGAGCAACAGCCATACAACTATCAAGAACCTAGCAGCACTGAGCAAGACCAGACAAGGTCAAAAGTGACAGCTTCTAGAATTAGAATTGTGAGTGAAAAGGAGATGTAAAGAAGACAGACAACAGAGAAGGAAGGAGTGTTTGGATTACACCATAATTGCTAGGAGCTCTCTAAACCACACAGAATGTAAAAAGGAGGCGAGGGGAGAAATACACAGCCTGAGTTTTTAGCACAGAAAGATGAGATCACTTTTTAAAAAAAATGTATATACATTTTAATCAAAGAAAATACCTGCTCAATTGCTTTAATGGCTTCTTCTGCAGCACTGGCATCAGTTATTTTAATCAAAGCCTCTGCTTTCAACTGGAGTATAAGGTTCTTCCACTGAAGACTAGGGCCCTCAGAAGTTCCAAGAGCCTTGAGAGCTGTATCAAGAGAAAAGTTTCATCAAGTAAAAACAGAAAAAGAAACTACGAAAAGCACCACTGTTCCCAGTATCTTTTAAATCTTGTTAATTGCAGTATTTCACTCAAATAGAACACCACCAAATAGAACCAATTTTTGACTGCTCTCCCCCATGATGAAGAAATCATTCTGCAAAATTTCTATCCACTCAAGTTTAGAAGTTAAATCAATTTTAGAAAGGTCCTTTCAGAAACTTGGAGAGACTCTTTGCTTTCTAGCTGCTGGCCATGTAAGTGGAATGCTACTTTTTTCTGATCTATGTTCTGAAGAAACAATCATCCTTCAATAAACAAGTTGTTTTTCACTTCAGTGTCTACAGAAAAATTATTACTGAAACAACGGATTCAACCTTTGTGCAAAGGTAATTTTGTACCTTTCTACAAAGTACTGACTATTTCCCAAATACACAAAATAATCTCACCTCAGAGAACCAGGGCATCTCTGTTGTGCTTTGGCATTCTCCAGAGGCACCAACATTCTGACTACATCTAACTGTATTTATTTTCACATACGATGAATTTTTGTCTGACTTGATACAGCCAGTAAGAAAGGCCAAACACAAAGCAACGCCTCCCCAGAATTCTTTCAGACTTTCCACACATTCTTTGGACTCAAGCAAACTATCTGCGTCAACAGCATCTTTTAGTAAGGCACAACAGATTAACTTATACCTTGCACTGAGAAACAAAATTGTTTGTTCTTTTTATTTGTTGGCTTGTTGTGCCAACTGTATGCTAGGCTGCATCCCCAGCAGTGTGAGCATTCCCCCCTGCAGTCTTGCGCCCAGCTCTGGGGCAACAACACAAGAGGGACATGGAGCTGTTGGAGTGGGTTCAGAGACCACAGAAATTCTGTGAGGGCTGAAGCAGCTCTGCTCTGGAGATAGGCTGAGAGATCTGAGCTTGTTCAGTCTGAAGAAGAGAAGGCTCTGGACAGATCTTACAGCAGCTTCCAGGGCCTAAAGGGGCTACAAGAAACCTGGAGAGGGGCTTTTGACAAGGGCCTGTAGGGACCGGACAAGAAGGAATGGCTTTAGCCTGAGAGGGGAG
>JANHGB010005926.1:19332-46225 GCA_026283785.1 Coracopsis vasa
AAGTCCGTTGGAATGCAACTTCTCCCGGGTCCGCTCCCGGGCATTCTGCTGCACAATGTGCAGAAAGGTATGTTTGGGAAACATCTCCTCTCAGCAGTAGTAAATTCCCTTATTCCAGTCAGTTCTACTTCACTTCCAAAGGTAGAACAGCTAGGGGTTTGTGCTGTTGCACATCTCCCTGAAGAGTCCTTGTGTTTGTTTAAGGTCTGTCACTAGAATTTAGCGTATTTTCGCTGTGGGAGAAAAGACAGCAGATGGTTGAGGAGTTCCTGGGAGTTTGCAGAGCAACTTGTCTATAAACTAAGGGAAAGGTTGGGCTTATTTTTCTTGCCCTACTGGTTTTCACCCCCACTCAGTGCATGATATATCATGCTTATCAAGGTACATACATATCAAGGTATGATATATTGAAAGGAGCATTGCCCTTACACCACATAAGACTGCTTTAGAGAAAGTGTTGTTTTTTAAAAAAAGTTTTATTTAGTTTTGCTTTTCAAGTGGATCAGGTTGTGCATTAATTGTATTTTGGGGGAGGAAAGGAATCCCAGTTCTTCTGCATGTTGCCCATACACATGGGCAGATACAATCCACAGCAGATACAATCCACATTGTGCTTCATATCAGGACTATGGCAAGGGAGATGCACATATGTGTGTATGTGTGCATGAGGCCAGCATGGATCCACAAGAAAGGTAAGATGACATTTGGTAAAATGCTGTATCTTTCCCTTGACCATTTCCTTTATGAAAACTTCCACCCATGAGCATAAGAAGTAGAAAAAAAAGCAGCGGGAATGAAAACCATCAGAATACATTGGCAAACACAACACACATCACTGAGGCAATTCAAAATTCAGTTGACATTTATCCCTTACTTTGTTGTCTGCATGCCATTCTGAGATTTTCAGTCAGTTTTTAATTTGCTGGAGTAGAGTGTGAGAAGATACGGAGTAAAAATATCCAGTTTCCCTATTCATGCTAAGTTTACCATCCAAACACCTGTTTTTCCACGTGGGGCCGTGCAGGGTTTTCCTGGAATCACAGTTGGAAGGGTCTCAGTCGAGCATGCATGCATAGTGACTTCCTCTGCCCACGCTACACACTCGTACAGGTTCCTTGCTGTGACTCGCATCTGCTGCCCGTGCCTGTCCACCCACATAACCACAAAAGCAGAAGAGGCTCTGAGAACGCAGACGAAAGTGGTGTAGTAGTTACTCTGTGACAGAATGGAAAATGTTGTGCAGAATATTGCGCACTTCTGAATAAGTACAGCCGCTAATTTTAAGGATCTGGGAAAGTGCCTGAGTGCCCAAATCATTCATTGTAAAATGGATTAACAGAATCCATTCTTAGTGGTAATGTTGCATTGTTCATCAGCGATGGAATTCACTGAAGATTACTTGGGATCTATCTGTCCCTGAAAGTTCTGCTATTTACACCAGAGTGTAAGATACATATCTGACATATATTGCAAGTGTTTTTAACTTTAGACCTTGGGATTAATCAAGGCATTAAGTAAGACTCCATGCCAGTAACACTTTTTTTTTCCAGCCAGCCACAAACTTCAGTAAATTGTCTGGCCTATTTATATTCTTTTGACTCCTAGATGTGTTTGGTCCTGTATTCCCCCCACAGTGTTTTAATTTTCCCTGAAAATCTTATTTTTGGCTCATGTCTCTGACTGGGTTTGGTGTGGAGCCAGTCCAGTATGCTCTTGCCCAAGCAGAAGATACCCATTTGGCTTTCTTCTTCCCACTGGAGGGAAAAAAGTCTTCGGAAAGTCATTTAAAGGAAATGGAGTCCTTCAGGGGAGGTTATCTGCCGCTCTGGTATCATGGCCCTGAACATTTCCTGTCTGAGTCATACTCTGTAGAAAAGATTAACTTTCTGCTGACCAGTGGCAGACTGAGAAAGTGTCTAAAAAGCTTGTTATGAGGGTGCTATAGAAATTGGTGGTGTTTCACTGGGTTTGTGCAGTATGATGAGGTCCAGCTATTAAATACATGTTGGCTATGTGGCTGGGCTGCCTTTGAAGCTGCCTTCAGAGACAGGCCGGGTTATTACTCTCTCAGGGGGGTGTAGCATGCTGAGAGGAGTGAGGTCTGGTTAGGCAGGTCACTGTCTGCACTCATCCCTCAGCAGCAGCCTTTGCCAAGAATGCAAGGGACTCTCAGCCATGGCCGAGGCTACAAAGTGAATTCGTCTGGGGCCAACATCTAAAAGGTGCCAGCAGAGCTTGGTCTGCTCACAGATGGTGATGGTACTTGCTTTGAAAGTGATCTGTATGGTCTTTCCTTGAGTGCTAATGCAGTTGCCTTGAACAATTATCCAGTAAAATATTAGCATGGCTATAATTTAACTTGGTTGATTTGGTCCTGTGCCTGCCTCTTGTCTGTTTTCAGACTGGATGTGAGTTGAGGTTGCCCAAAACAAGAGAGTAACGTACAGATGGGATTTTACTGATGACAGTTGCTTTGTTTTCTGTTTTCCTGTCAGGTCTCAGGAGATTACAATTTCTCATTTCTGAAATTCTGATTAAAAATTTCTATTCAGATGTGAAAATCGTTTCAAGAAGGGTTTTAGAAAAAACCCTTAGAAAGCTTTTGGGTATGTTTACAATACAATTTTTCCCTTAATTCACCAAGACTCAAAAAAAACCCTTTAAACTTGTGGACTGAGAAATCCTGCTCCTGTCTCAGATTCACAATCTTGTATGGCCTTTTCAAAACAAGAAATATTTAGCTATTCTTAGTTATAAACAAATATTGTTAGGTGTTTGAAAATATCAAGAAGAAAAATATTTTTATATGCTGATGTTTATGTAAAAGACTTGATGGGTACTTGTGGAGGTGTCTGTCTTCCAGCCAAGTAGCAAAAAAAGACAATAATATGGTTGTGGAAGGAAAAAAAGCTGGTGGGTTTGTTTTACAGGGCCATGGAATAAATATGAATAGAGAAAGTTGCAGTCTAGATCCGAGTCAAGGCTATTGAGAGTCAACATGAAGATCTTATTTACTCCAGTGAACTCTGGACCAGGACTTAATACTGAAATGTCTCAGAAATCTCATAAATTCTGGACAGCCCCTGATCTGAGAGGCAGTCTTTTTTTTAGTCAGTGGTGGCCACAATCGTTACGTATCTACTATATACCTGTACTTGCAAATGTTGATTGAGCAGTTCCCTTAGTGCTGGAGGGACTGTTAGTCCAAGTGAGGGAAGACTTTGTTAGGCTTGTATTTCAAGTGTGCCAGTAGACAATGTTATTGTATGACTCTATTGTATTAGGAATGTTTACCATGTCATTAAAAAGTGCAAGGATGTTTTTATAGTGACTGTGGTAGAAATAGCTATTGAAGCTTAGTCATGATTACGTCCAGACAAGCACGATCTGCTAAATCTTAGCTAAATAAAAATGTAACCTTATTGTCTTTTGTCAGCTTTGAAGAATTAAAATAAGCATATTTTATTTGTTGAGGGAAGAGTTCAAAATGGCTTAACAGGATTTCAATTGTATACCAAGCTAAGGGCAGTGATGACAAACCTCTTTTTGCTGTTTACATGTTAATTTTATTCATTATGAGATGTGGTTCTGGGAAGAGACTTCTTCTCAAGAAAATAAAAATTCTGGGCATGCAGGAAATGTGAAGCAGTTCTGTCTAGTGGCTGCATTTCTCCTAGAATCATTATGTGTAATTGGACAATATGTATTTTTAAAATCACTGGTATCTGACTATTGAATGGGGATGGCAGAGATTTTTTTATCTCTTTCAGCCTGAGGACAATACTATGAAGTTTCAGGTCAGGTGAGAAAAATTTTAAAAGTTCCAAACCAAGGAAGTTAGAAGACCTGGTCTACCAGAGGATCAGATCCTAATATGGTGCTGAAGTACATATACATAATGGGTCATACATTGGTTTTCAGTAGTAAAACCAAGAGGATAATAGAAATAGCTGAGTGTTTAACCAGAAAAACTAGGGCCAGAAGTGAGACATAGTCCACTCTGTTGGCTTTAGACCCTTAGACTATATAGCTGAGCAGCCACACAGGTGCAGCTTCAAACTAAGCCACTGAAGTCATGGTAACTCATTCACATCTAAACTGCTCTTCAGAGGTTCCAAAATCTAAATCCAAGTTTGGCCTCAAATACATGACAGCTATAGATACAACAGACATGTAGGTGCCTGAAGGATTCTTAAACTTACATAAACACCCTGGCTGATCACCTCTGAACAGATGATGTGTTGCTTCCTATGATTATCATGTTCAGGACTAACATGAAAAAACTTCCATTACCTAGAGCCTCAGATTTTGAATAACCGTACCACAGAATCAGATGTACAGGATTTACACCACAGAGCTGGCACTGGCACTTTTACAGGCAGGGAAATGAGTGTGCATGTGGTTGGACACTGAATTGTACAATGTTAACATAGTTTCTGTATAGGTAAGGATTTTTCCAACAGGCATAATTAAAAAGTAGTCTAACAGAATATTTTTTTTTTTTTTTTGCATTGAATTGTGCTAATTTGGAAGAAAATACTCAGCAGTTGCTGCGGGGGAATACAAGCTTCTGGAATGGAGGTAGTTGCAGTGGTCTTGTATATCATTAAATCATGAATAAACTTAGAAACTGTGTTATTCAAGCAACTGCTTCTATATTGGAAATGTAAATCACAATGCCAAATTTTATTAAACTTTATGCAAAAATTGGCATGCACAGAATCAGTTTTCTACTCCCTGATGATTTATACTCAAAACCAAGACATTTTTTCCAGCAGAAATCTCCAAAAATTCTGGGCCAAGTATCATATATAGTGCTGTTGTACTGGTATTTCCCACAAGAACCAGAAAGCTGTGCAATATACAAATACAGAGAAAGGCACAGCAGAGAACTAGGATGCAAAGAATGTTCTCCAAGACTTTTGTATTAAAAAAGTTTTTTCTATCTCTTGCTGTACTTCCTTTTGGTCATTTTGAGGAAGGGTTGACAGTATGATGAATAAAAAAGTTCAGGGCTCATGTATGGGAGGAAATTAGAAACGCTATATTGTGGGAGAACCCTAACACCTTTTGCTAAATAGTTGTTTATTAGAAAGTCTTTGCTTATTTCTAGTCAGGCTTTTCTAGGCTAGTTGTAGTGCATTAAAATGGGAGGTGGAGGAGGCAGCTTTATGTGCATATCATCCTGCAGCAGGAGTAAGATGTGCTTCTACTGTCATGTAGATGAGGTCCTTAGTGACATGGTTTAGTGGTGGACCTGGCAGTCTGAGGTAAAAGTTGAACTTGATGATCTTAAAGGTCTTTTCCAATCTAGCTGATTCTGTGACACTGTATGTGCTGCTCTCTTATTGAAACCAGTGAGGAAGAATTTTCTCAGTCAATCCATGGTTTCATTCCATGTTTGGACCCTAAGGCTTGTCAGGTATGCTCACCTTTTGCAGTATCATCAAAAGGGAAAGGACGCTGGTTTTTGCTCGTAGGCAGATGAAGGCACGTAACTCTCAAGATGATTCTGCTCTGAATTAAAAAAATTGCTTTGTGTAATTGTCTGAGTATTTAAAGTTGTCTGCTGAGGATAATAGTATGTACTTGATTAGATTTATTTGGCATGAGCTTTTGATTTGGATTCTCCAGGAGGACAGGTCTGAAGTGGTGCTTGGCAGCAGGGCTGGCTCCTTTGTGTGGGGATTGCTCCCTGTCTGCCCGCAGACTGCTCTTCCTTAATAAAATGATCCACCCAACACATGTTGTCCTTTGTTACTTGGAGCTCCTCAGGGCTGGAGAAGCTCATAAAACAGTTACAAGAGCTTTGTTTTCTTGGAGCCTCTGAAACACTAGGTAACGACTTCAGAAGTGATGGTTTTACACTCTGGAGATAAACACACAGCTGCCACTTTGTTGCGGTTACTGTACTTCATGAAAAGGTTTCGTTTTCTACGGTAGATCCCATGCGTCAGCCTGCACCCTGTGCACTGCTTACACCTTACACCTCCCTGTGGACCAAACCCTGCTATGTGGAGTGAACAGGCAGCATGTCCGAGTGGAGGATTTGGCTGCCCAAAGGTGCTCGGTGGTGCCGGGGTAGATGCCCTTGAGTGTCTTGAGACAGGTCTGGTGGTGCGATGTGAACCTACAGGAAGTCTGCTCCTGCCCCGAGACTGGAGTGTCTCCAATGGCATGAAAGTGTTCAGGCAACTGAATCATTCTTCTCATTTCCAGCAGTTAAAATGATGTTATCTGGAAGTAACCCAATCCTCCTCCTCGGTATGAAGAGCCACTCCAGACAGAGGCTGTTGGCTCTGCATAACAGGAACAGTTGCATTTTATGTTAATTTAAATTGACACTTGGGCTCAGGACTCCTCATTAAAGCTCAGAACAGCGTGACTGTGTGTATGAGAGAAGAGCCAGAAAGCCAGCGTGGTTCATGTTGGCTTGATCCTTCTATTGCTCAAGACAAAAATTGCTTTGAAAAAAAATCCCCTCTGACCTAAAACTTGAAGCATTATCAGTGAAGTTAGAAAGCTGCTTTCCCAAAGTGAGGGTCCCTGGGGGAAGCCACTTGGAACATTTTAACTCTGTGTATGGGAGTAAGCATAAGAATGATTGATGTTTAGGAATTAAAAATCGTACCCACAGTTTCATTCACTTTAGTTCTGCAACTGGTAGAGCTCGGCTTCCCCCTCCTGGGGACTAGGCGAAAGGGCAGGAGCAGACAGAAGCTTTTTCTCCTTCCTTTGCTCCACTTTGAAACTTTTTCAACTGCTAAGTGTGGACAGCTCTGGCTTTGCACTCCTAAGGTGCTTGTGAAAGACAAGATGATTTGAAAAGCAAGCCTGTTCCAGTAGGATGAAATCTGCTGTAGTAATCTTATTATCTCTGTTAAAAACCAAACAGACAACAAAAAACAGGTCTAGTCATCAATACATTTTCCTTCTTTAACTTGAAAAATCCCTTTAAAGGATTGAAAAACAGGTGATTGAAAGTTCAACCCTAATAGATCCTGATTCCCTTTCTAGAAGAAAGAGTGAAAGTTCTGTTTTAAAAACCAAGGCATGTCTGATTATGCCACATCCCCTGGAAGTGTTCAAACACAGGCTGGATGGGGCTTTGAGCAATCTGTTCTAATGGAAGGTGTCCCTGCCCATGGTAGGAGGGCTGGAACTGGATGGTCTTTAAGGTCCCTTCCAACCCAAACCATTCTGTGATTCTGTGATTCTATGATCATAAAGATATGGACAAAGGAAGACAGCGTAGGATTGATCTGGCTCATATTGATTAACCTTTCAGTTAATCCATCAAAAGACAACAGAGCTTTCTTACAGACGCCTGAGCATAGCAGCACTTCAGCGGTGCGTGCTGTTTTGCATTTCTGTTTAGTAGCCTGGGGGTCCTCAAGCACAGGTACGTAAAACATTGCCAGTTGCTCATAGCTTTAACCCTCATGGAAGTGTCAAGGGCATCCAGCCACTTGAAGCAGTAGCACCTGTTCGCATGAAACGGCATAGTTATAGTGTTGTACAGGTGAATGAATGGCTCAACTTAATTTTTTACTATTCATTCTTTTAAAATCAAAGCCAAGAAAATGACCTTTTTGTCTCAGATTTTTTTGTTTTGTTTTATTTTTAAGTGAAGATGCTGGTACATGTCTTTGATAAAGTGCATAAATTTAAATGAACAGAAATTCAGGAATATTATAAGAGAAAATATTATTTGTTTATGCAAAACTTGGTGTATGGGAGGCCTGGAGACACAAGGAAGTTTGTACTTTCATGAATTGCATCAGTGCTACTTATGTCCATGTATCTAATTTTATTTCCTAAAGCAGCTCCCAGAAAAGTGAGAAAAAGAGCTCTGGCTGATCCAAATCAGCACTGGGCTAGGATCTAAATATATTGAGGAAACCCCTCAATTTCTTTGGGTTTCAGGATGCAGGAAAAACTTGAAACTTTGAAAATAATTTCATCAAGGCAGTAAAGGCTACACCCTATGGAGGACATCAGGGAACATTAATGGTCCTCAACATTGGCAGTTTGCCTACTGGGGAGAAGGAAAAAACATTCAGCAGTTTTCCCTGGACATTCACAGGACACTACATTGTTCTTCATGCCCACAACCTTTCCCTGACTTGGATCTTCCCTGCTGTAGGACAGCATGTGCTAAGGAAGAGTTTTTAACTTGGGGTGTTGCTGTGCTTGACTAAAGGCAGTATGGTACTCAATGCCAGCCCCGCCAGTAGTAAGGAATCAAAGGTTTGCCACTGATTTTGGCATGTCCGAAGGTTACCCCAGGCAGAGCTGGTGGATTTCCTGGGGCCCAGAAGTCTTCTTCCTTCTCATCTTTTAACCATTGTTAAGTAACTCCAGTTATTTTAATACCTAACTGGAAATTAATGTTCAAAATCGAAAGTGAATGAGGCAGCATCTACAGTATTAACACTGTAAATGTTGTCCTGACACTTATTTGTTGAATTAATTTTTCTACAGAGAAATGGAATTAGGTTTTTAAAGTCATGGCATCTTCCCTAGTTCTTACCTAACTGCTGTCCTACAAGTAATTTATCCTAATATATTCAGTGAATACCAGGTACTTAAAAATATGTACGTCTGCAAACCTGGATTGAAAGATTAATAAAATGGCAGAAAATTGACCATGTATTTGGTAGGTCATTGCAGCATGTTTGCACACAAAATAATTCTCTCTCACCTGGGTTTGTGTAGCTTTCTCTTTCTGAGCCGTGCATTTGGTTGTACTTAGGTAAGCTGAGAGATATGAAGAGTCAGAAATCGCTCTCTTTTATGTTCTAATGGAGTTACTTCATGGCTTTTTAATGTAAAATAGTTGGTACTTCACAATTTTCACAGATGTCTGCAGAGTGCTAGCAAAAATCAGTCTAGTTACTCTCCTAAGCCATGCCCGCCACTCATGATACACAGGGAACAAATATAAAGTCTCTATTTAATATTGGATGCAGGATGTGAGCCTTGAAATTGCCAGACTAGATGGAGGTTTCAATGAAAATACAAAGTTCATTGTGTCTTAGGACTATATCTAAGCCAAATGTAAACATTTCTGTTTTTTCCTGTTGTTCCTTCCTGTTTAGATATTCAATTTTTATACATGTAGACCAAAAACCTGAGAAGCTTGTAGTTCCTCAGTTAGTAGCTCTTATTAGTGCATGCTCATCATTTTTGGTAGAAAAGAAAATCCACGGCAGGGATGTACTTCAGAGTATTACAGGATATATTTCTAAAACTGTGGACTTTGGTGGAATGTTAGAAAGGCTCCAATATTAGAAACACTTAGTTTTAAACAAAACTGTCTGGCAAAACATACTTGTTACTATTAAGCAATGCAAATTGCTGGCTCTCTAATACAAACAATCCTAAATAGGGGAACATCTCCTACTATACTCATCAACTTTAGCACAGCTCCCAAGACTTTAATTTTCTAATGTTACCTGCTATTGCCCAATCTGACATCCAGATCTCCGTGATTCATTTTTTAGAGCACAATCTTCAACTTGCAGCTTTGACATATAAAAAAAGACCCAAACACAACCTCCTCTCTGCCATTAAATGTATTTAGCCAGCCAAATTTCCCCTTGGCTCCTGATCCTTTCTGAGTCCCAACACTATGTATTTTGAGGACCAGGCATAGCATGCTCACTGATGCCCCTAACAGCAGACACAGATATCAGTGACACATCACCTCGATCTACATCCTTCTCCAGAATGGCTGTTCTGAAGATGCTGACTAACACCTACATTGCTGATGGTTTTCCACAGTGTTGCATTTCTTCATCAGGTGCTGACAATGGCACCTGATTTATTTTCAACAAGAAATTTCCAGATTGTATAGGGTTTGAGGAACTGAGAGCATGGATCAGGTTTAAAACTGATAAATCAAGTGTGAAGGTATACATGAGCCTAACCGTTAGCTACTGCTTTTTACTGTAATTGTACGGAAAAAACTATACTTTTTTTTGTCTTTAATAATCCCCCTTTTTAGCTCCCTTTTCAGGTAATGGAACTCAAATAAAGAATAACTCTAGTGGGAGCTCTCGACTGACTCTGACAGCACTATCAGAGCTCTGTGTGCTCTCTGCAGAGCGGGACCATTCACAACATATAACTTTCCCCTTTCATTACCCCAGTTTTTGACCCTCTCTGTAGTCTACTGGGATTCATGAGTCCTATTTCTGGAGAAAATGGGAAACTCTTTATTTCCTCCATGATGCAACCTTAGCCAGTTAAAATCTATTTGCAGGGCAAGTTACTGGATTTAAGCTTCCATTTTAAGGAGTTGTGGCATGAACCTCCCAGGACGATTTAGGCTACCAAGACAGATCTCAGGCTGACCCACTCAGTGCCTACACCACGAAATAGGACCTGACCTTCCCTTCCATTTCCACTCTCCCAAAGACTTTACACTTTCCAAAAGGCTTTGGAAAGCCCAACTTCTTATGACAATCCGAGTCGGAGAGATGATGCTCTGTCTCCTCCAGCTGCTTGTGCTGTTTGCATAACTAGAAGAGTGCCTTGTGATGGAGAAGTGTGGGCTCTCCATGCCATGGGATGTGCTGGAAAGGAAAAAGGGGCTTCCAGGTGGATTTGTAGATCTATTGCTTGTGGGCACAGGCATTCCCGAAGTAGTACCAACAGAGAGGTTAGAAAGAGAGTTTTGTTATTTATTTACAATAAAAGTTTTCTCTCTTGGAAATGTTCCCAGTTTACACAGTGGGTGTGCAAGCAAGTATACTGTGTAGTGTAAGTACAGATGAAGATTACACATTTCATTTCACTACATGAAGTGGTAAAAAATGTTTTCAGATGTCCCTAAGCAGTTCTAAAAGATAAGCTGATATCCATTTATCTATTTGTATGCTTATAAACATGAATAACAATGTGCATTTTATTAGCGATCTGGTAATATTCTATAGCAATAGAGCTATTGGAATTTGTGTATTGCCTGATGTATACAGTCTTAAGTTTTTAGTGGTAAATGTAAAGGGGTTTTTAGCTCCTAAAAGAAATAGTTTGTTGGTGATCTGCAGAAAACCATACATTTCTTAAGCTAATTGAGTTATCGGGAAATGCTTATGCTAATCTCATTGTCAATTTTTGCCTTATGAGAAGGTCCATATTCATGTCAGGATTTAATTCTGAAGATTTATTTTGATGTCTTTTACTTAGGATAGTGAACAGTTACAGTTTCAATCATCTAGGATGCACTTGATTAAAACATCTGTGAACTTGAGTGTATTAATTAACTGTTTACCTAGTTTAAGGGGCTTTATGGCAAATATTTTCTGCCTGAATGTCGAGTCATCTTCCCATGCAATATCAGATAAAGTGAATTCAACTGTTCTGTCACTTATTTTCCACATATTTGCTATCTCTTGTCTTTGTGGTGTGTTTTGTTGCTCAGTGCCTTGATACAGATTCGTGACACTGCTAATCAATATAAAATCAATTAGGGTTTGACATAATCTGGTTGCAGGTTTTTTGAATTGATCAATTAGGGTTTGACATAATCCGGTTGCAGGTTTTTTGAATTGTCTGGTTTGATAAAGCTTATCCATGGCTGTCTCCACAGCTTATTATTAAATTCTGCTTCAGAAACATCACAAAATACACATATAATGAATGAGAAATATAGTTGTTTGTCACTGGCATGATTTCCTCTCCAAAACTCAAGCATTATTTTAATTTATCAATTAAACCTTAGTTAAATAAACCTCACATAACCCTATCTCAGCAAGGCTTTTGTGAAACTTATTTTATGTTTTGAGACCCCTAGTTGAAATGTTCTCTGCAGCTGCAAAATGCTCCCCTTGTTTATTGACCAAACTTTCTAAATCTGCTGCTCGCTGTTTGCACCTCAGGGATTTTCTTTTGGGGCTGGTAAGAAGAGGAATTAACCCCATCACATTTTGTATAATGTCCTAGGAAAAGTGTTAGTTTTTGTGCCGGAGGGATCTGTTGTACTAGTAGAAGCCATTAGGCAATGTTGTTGCAGAGGACTGAAAAAATGAGACTAAAGGTAGAATGTTCTAGTGGAATGAGAGAATACTTTCCTGCTATAGATGAAGAGATTAAAGTTTATTCATGAGGAGAAAATGTACATATTGAGACCCTGAGGCTGATTGATGTTCCAAACAAACACCCACATCTAAGAAACTGAGGCAGGAAGTAAATGTCAATTTATTGCATCAGTTCCAGTTAAGATATTATCTAACATATACAGAATTACAACATGACCTATTGTCTCTAGCCACTATTCCAAGAGAAAAAAATGCAGACACCTGCAGTGGAGGTGATAGAAATGTTAATTCAGGAATAGTGTCAAATGATACATCATGTATTTTCTTCATCACGAGGTAATGAAAGGTTTAGGACTGACTGATAAAAAATATTTTACAGGCAAGAGTAAAAGAAATCTCAGCAAAACCAGACCTGGCTTAGAGTTCACAGTCCTTTATTGATTTTAAGCTCCCCCTAAAATCAAGCAGAGCATCAGAGAAATGTTTAATGATGAGGGAGATATTGTAGGAACTAATGAATGCTAAACCAACAAATGAATAATTCTATTGATACAGAAAAAAAAAGTATGTTCTGCAGGAGTGAGTGAGGCTTGTGATTGTTCTCCACTCCTCTCATATTGATCATAAATCAATAAAGAGAGAAGTTAAAAGTATTTAATGTGAATAGGAACTGAATTGTTAGAGGAAACTGAAACAGTGCTAGTAAATTCTTCTGTCAAAACCAGAGATGGTCTTGTATGAAAAAATAAAAAATAAATTAATTCTGACTTCAAATCTGGGACTTGTGGAAATCTGGGACTTGTGTTTTGAGCTGGTATGGAGTCAGGGGGAGAAGCAGGGTTCAGGCCCACATTAGAACTTCCTCCAAATCTTTGGGAACTAAAGTGGAGATCCCCTTTCCAGTTAGAAGTGTCGAGATAGCATATGACCCACCACAGAACAAGTGATGGACAGAGCATGTTTGCACTGCAGCTAGGAGGTCTAATTGCAACAAGAGAATGCATTTGCACACTAACTTGAATGAGCTTGCTTACTAATTCATAATAACTGGGTCTTTCATTTGTACAGCTGTCTTGTCCATCCAGCCACAATTTCACTCCCTATCCTCCCCACTTGTATCCCACTCATCTGCTGCAGCCTTTTTCCTGCTCTGCAGCCCAGTGTGGGGTGCAGGTAGTTGGTCTGACCTGGATCTGAAGCCTGGAGGTGTTCCATATGCTCAAAAGCATTTCCACTCAATGTTGCTCACTTTGCAGCTGCTGCCCGACACTGCAACACTTTCTCTGCCTGGACCTAAATGCAGAAGTTAGGCCTGAATATTCTCATTGTGATTCTACATTTTAACTATAGGTGTTTAGGGTTTTTTTTGCATTGGATCTGTAAGTCTTGCCCAGGCTGACCAGAGCACATTGGCTGGTCTTGGCACGTCCCTATTATGCATCCCAGTGCAGCTCTTGTGGTGAGGACCCTTCCCTTACTCTTAAGTGAGGAGGCAGATCGCCTTGGCTGTCTGGGGGCTTCAGGATCCAGGGCTCTTACATGGTAGGTCAAAAGTAGCATGCTGGGCCCTGGTTTACCTCCACCTGGTGCCATAAATCCAGGGAAAAGGTTTTGTTTAGACAAAGCCAGAAAAAGCAGAATCCTGAAGATTTTAAAGCTACTGAATCAGCCCTTCTACTCCGAAGAACAACATGGTGAGAAGTTAATTATTCCTGCTGTGCAATGTAAGAATAGAAGGTAAAAGCTTATGTAGCAGCTTTTGAAGTTTTATAGGTAGAAGTTTGGGAAGACAGAAGTTAAAAGAAATTATTATTATTGTCAGGTAGAACTGCTTCCATTCTGTGAGAGGAGCATCTAGAGCTGTGCCCCACATTTTAATCCACACTAATATTTCATAGCAATCCTGATAATCTAAACCTCATTCTATACTTATTAGATTAACATACCACTAATTCTCTTCCTTGCTGTAAGTGAAATTAAATAGCTTGATTTGGTTTATTGACAGTTTTTTTCTGCTAGTGATTCCACTCCTGCTTTCCAGCATTGCAAACTCATTTTAGGTTGTGCACCATGCTTCTGCAGCTGGGTAACTGCACCTGCACATGGTGAAACCCTGCTGTGAGGAGGAGTCCTACTCGGGAAACTCTTAAATAGAGAATACATGTATATAAAAATAAAAATCAAGCATAAGATCTGTTCAGTCAGTACTGTTTTATGTTGCCAAGCAAAAGGAAGAGAGCAGCCACTGGAATCACGTATCCAGAATTTTCACAATTTCTGACAACACTGAAGATGTTTTTGGTTTCATAGATGAATGACTTGAACTGTTCTTGCCCTCAAGGCAAATCTGTGAACTATCAAGAAGGAATGATGCCTTAAAGACGCATTGATGGGTATAATGAGGAGATCACCGTGTGATTACTGGCACTTGTGCTCTTGAAACAAAGCAGTACTATAATAATAAAAGCAGCATCACCTGAAGCAGATGAGTTTAGGGAGGAAATTGCCTTTTTATTGTACTGTATCCTTCTCTGAGGGAAGGAATATTTTGTTATACTATTGTGATATCTTAACTGAAGATATTTGCTAGTTGGTGCTAGTTAAATTTAGATTTATAAAAGCTTTTATTTATTTTAAACCTGCCTGCCTTCATGGCATCATCTGCTGGTACTTCGTGGGTCTTGTAGGCTGCTGCTGGAGTTCCTTGGCATCTTCCAGAGAAGTGTAAAGACCTGGTGGTATTCATTGCAATTTGGTTGTGTTATAGAGCTGTAATAGCATTTCTTTAATTAAACCTCCATTTAGTATCCATTCATGCTGACAGAATCTGCTTTCTGAAGGTAATTCTTATTCACATTGTGAAACTGTTAAAAGGAACAGGAATTGATGTTATGAAGATAGGCTGAGAGAGTTGGTCTTGTTCAGCCTGGAGAAGAGAAGGCTCAGGGAAAACCTTAGAGCAGCTTCCAGTGCCTAAAGGGAGCTTACAAGAAATCTGGAGAGGGACTTTTTACAGTGGCATGTAGTGATAGGGCAAGGAGGAATGGCTTCAAGCTGACAGAGGGTAGATTTACATTAGACATTAAGAAGAAATTTGTTACTGTGAGAGTACTGAGGCACTGGCACAGGTTGCCCAGAGAAGTTGTAGCTGCCCCATCCCTGGCAGTGTTCAAGGCAAGGTTGGATGGGGCTTTGAGCAACCTGGTCTAATGGAAGGTGTCCCTTCCTGTGGCACAGGGGGTGGAACTAGGTGATCTTTAAGGTCCCTTCCAACTCAAACCATTCTATGATTCCATGAATGTTTGCCTCATGGGAACTAATGGTGTGTAGGCTTGGCCTCTTAGGTTTCTTGCAAGATTATCCGTAGCTTTGTGGCTCTGCAAAGAAAGAGGCTGTACTTTACCAAATCTGAACAAAATGTGTTAAACAGGTTTTGTGTTGAACTTGTCAGGTTTTCAATTATGGGTTTTTTCAATATTTTATTGCATCTCTTCCTGGCTCAAATACAATTAATTTATTTCTCAAACATGAGTGGATTTGACACATTTGAGGGAAATCAGTGATAACTGATTAAATTTTTAAATGTTTATGTAGGAGATTATTTTAAAACTGAATTGTGTTGAGGATGTAAATACCTTTGTAATTTTATTAGTGGGTTCTAGCCTTGGGCCTGTATGTAGAAGGGTTGTGGAAGTCCACTGATCTTTTCTCAGTAAAGTTTATGTTTACCTTTTTAACCATAGCCCGGTTTTGAATATCCTGTGTCTCCAAAGAGAGCCCAAACAACTCTTCTATTCCTATCCACAGACTTATGTAAATGCTTTAAAGGATTTAATATTCATATTTTAATCTTGTTGAAAACTTGGTTGTTTCTAGAAAAAGGAGTCTTAACTGAGCTTTAAGATACAATGGCATCAAAGTTTCCTTAAATATGTGTATACAAAGCAGTTAATGTTCTTTCTAACCTTTAAATGTTCCTGAAGACTTAGCACTACATTAGAGAAATGAAGTGCAATTAGAGTGTAGGCTTATGTAAAGCTAGAAAATATAGAAGTTTTTGGAATAACTGTTATTGTAAGTAAAATGTTAATTTTCTGCCAAAGAACGTCATGGAGAAGATTTTGGTTACTCTTGTCTGAACCATCAGAGTCTCCTAGCCAGTGGCACATTGGAGCCCTATGACCTGGTACACTTGCTCCTCTGACTCCATGCCCCAACAGGAAGTCTGAGACTAGTAAACCTGAGGGGTTCAATATCCCATGGCACTGCTTCACTAACCCAGCATCACAGTTGTATAGCTGTGTTGTGTTGCACTGAGTCTCAAGAATGGACATAACTCAGCATGTTCATTCAGAGGTTTGAGCTGGGCTGCTCTGTGCTTCCAGGGATATCCTATGGAACTGGATTGTTCTTAGGTGTTCTAACAGACTCCCTCTCTTCATCATTAAGCCTTCAGAGCAAGATGTGAGATCTTGCACCTCAAGGAAGCTTTACCAACTACAGCCATTTAAAGCAAGAAAAAAGAGGAGGGAATTTGTAGGCTAAAATAGAGAAGCAGCTGGGAGAATGACTTGGAAGGTCAGCTTGTGAATCCATATAAAATACTTCTTTTGATTCTGTTGCCCTAGTTTTAACAGCTGTATGTTAGATTGTGTATATTTATTTTACAACATTGCAGTAAGGTAGTGTTGCTATTTTAAAGATAGGATCCCTCTGTTTTAAGGGTAGAGGTGCTCGTTCACAACCAGGTAGGATATCTGAGGTGTAGAAGAGAATTGAACTGGCTTCATCTACATAGGGTTGCACACTAAATTCTTTGCTATAATGTTGTTTCTAACAGAAAGTTTGGTGTGCCACTTCAACTGAGTGAAGCACAGCTGAGCTTCTTGAATACTTTGATATACTGCATTTTTGCAAAAAAGGTTAGCTGTAATTTAGGTACCAGGAAGAGTGATCTTTTGAAAATCTCTTCCTAAATGTCAGTCCCAACAGTGAATTCAGAGGGCTTGAGGTTAAACACAAGTACATTACATGGCTTTCATTCACTGTCAAATTTTGAGTGTGTAGGTGGCAAACTCAAACAGCACTTGCCAACTAGTTACTCATTATTGGCTTAGGATGGAACTCTTAGTCTTATCCTTCATTTATGTTTAGTTCTGAGACATCCACTTTGTGTATTATTTTGTACCTGCTTTCAGAATTGCATGAAAAATGATGAAATTTAAGGTTCAAGAAAGTACAGAGTCTCACAGCAGGATTTCTAATTTAAAATGACTTTGTAATCAACAAAGAAAAATAGCATCTGAAGTCAGTTACCAATGCACAGCTCAGTGGCAAAACTGTATTTAAAGGAGGCAGTGTATCAGCCACTAAATGTTCAGGAGAAACTAAAGAATTGTATTTATACTTTTTAGACTGACTTTTAAAACAAGAATGTACTCACAAGATATTTATTTGGACCTGTTGTTTGTATCCTGAACTCTCATCAGAATATGCAGTCCCATGTGCTTCAAGCAGGCTAGACTCTCAAGTGTACTATTGTATGTTTGATGTGATCTTGCTTGAGAGTGTGTCTTAGCTAATAACTGTAAAAAGGACTCTATCCCCTTGTCAATACATTTTGCATGTTCTTGCAACTTCTGATATCACATGCAAAGTTAGTTTACAATTCCTAGATAGCTTTATTTACATGGATTCTAACCAATTGCTCCCTCTCCTCAGCCCTGTTAGTAATCTCTATTTTGCAGTCACCTGCTGCAAAGTCATTGTTGCCCCAGCTTTGTTTTGAACTGTGAATCTAATCTCTATCAAGTCTTAACGATGACCCAACTTCTTTCTTTCTATTGATGTGTTTGTATCAATTGTATTTGAGTACTAATATGCCTTGGGAGATTGGTTTCAATGTATGTTACACAATTAATGCAACTCTGCCTTACCTACCTTCCAGGCCAGGAAAGATGTTTGCTTTGTGTGAATCCATTTGCTTATGGTCAAGGTGGTGGCAAGCTTTGCTGAATTTTCCATGTGTGAATTTGCATTTTGAAAAGATCTCTACACAACAATAATTGAAACTGTCACCAAGGTTTTACACTAGGGAACATTTTAAGCTGTTTTCCTTTTCAGATCAAGTGTCAGATGAGAGAGGTATTGGAATGATCCATTTAAAATAAGAATGGAGGATTGAAGGAAATCCTATATGCCACATTAAAGAACCTTTTCTGGAAAGTCTCTTCCAGAAGAAGAGGCTTGCCACACAGATTGGCTCCCAGCTCTGGAAACTATAGGAATTGTCTTGAGGCTTAGGTTGAATTGAACTAGCTGAGTGGAAAACAAAAACCATCTTGGAGCTAAAGCGGGGTGAGAGATAGCTGTGAGGCTGGTTGGAGCTAGATGATCTTGAAGTCCTTTCCAACCCTAGTATTCTATGATTCTATTAATCTCCAAGTGTAATTCATTCCTTAAACTTTGCATATTGATATAAGACAGACACAAAATTTTATCTCCTATATAAGATGAAAGGCAATTTTTTTCATTTTCCCTCTTCACAATGGATTGACAAAATTACTGTGAGGTGTATTGGATCACTTGGTGCCAAAGGGCCAATTGAGATAGAAGTATTGCCAAGACCCTGTGGTGTGCTCCTGCCCTTAGCTGCACAGGCTTGTCTGCAGGCTGAGAGCAATGGAGGAGAAAAGTCTCTCATCAGCACGTTGTACCCAGAATCATTCTGGCACAGAGCAGTGCAGATGGGAAGAGGTTTGAGGCGAGAAGTTCTGCTAGGAGCCAGGCAGATGCCATATGTCCTTCTTCATTTCTTTTCTTTCATAAACTGTGCCCAATAGTTGGTTTGCCAAAGTGAAGGTTCAGTTTCTGCTAAAGTAGGTCTAGATTAGGGTGAGAAGATCAATAGCTGTATCTCCTGCTGATGCTTTCTTGCTGCCTGGTAACCCGTCTTCTAGCAGCTCGCTTCTACACTGCCAGATATCTTCCTCTGGGAGAAGTCTTTTCATTTTCAATTCTGTGGAGGAAACAGCCTCATCTATGGCAGTTTTGCAGAAATGTTGTCATGTCATAAGGTGCGGTTCTGGTTTTTGAACCAAAGCCTAGTGCTCCAAGTACATACGCATGCACACCAGTTTACATGTGTGAACAGCATTGTGCTTGTTAAATGTGAGTATTTCCAGGACTGTTGCCCAGTTCTGTAGATACAGCATTCTAAGATTATCCATTTGCTGTCTTTCCATCAAATATATTCATTGCAGGAATAGAAAGCTTTCTTTTTTACTACCTACCAACCATGGAAACTCTGAAAGTCAAACTGTATTCTTTCTAGCTGATGAATCATCACCCCTAACCTTGACTCAGCAATCACAGGGGAACACTTTGATCATGATTAACATATATTTTTCTGATCAAAAAGCTTCTGTAATATGGTGTTACGTTACTCATTATTTCTTTAATAATGCCTATATAGAATCCCACTCATGATCTTTCAACTACATTAGTTCAATGGAGCTAAGGGAATAAAACAGTGGAAAATTATTTTTAGTCTTTTGAGACAGATAGATCTGACATTAAGTATTTTATGAATGCAGAAGAGATATCACTTTGCTGGCTATAGTTAACTGAAAATAAAAATGATATATTGCTTCAAGGTGGCAGTTTCTAGCTATGCTGAGATGCGATGCTTTGGCTAGAGGAGAAAATATATGTGAGTGTGTACTGGAAGTGAGAAGAATACTCCAGAAGATTATATTCTTCATTATTAATATAGCTTTTGGATATACTGTGATTATTTATAACAAGGAATGTATGTTTTGCATCAAAGGCAATTATGCCAGTTAACAGCATGCTCAGGCTAAGATAATTGACTGAACAATCTTTTAATACTTTGCCCCTTCCAAACCTGTTGCTTGGATACCACTTTCTCTGAAATAATATGTACCTAGCTGAAAATTAAATAGCAAAGAAGAAGGGTTTAGCAGCTCTTTTCTTTCACTTCTGTAAACTCTGTATTAAAAAAAAATTGATTTACGAAGAGTCAAAGAATTAGGTTTTCTGTCAGCAAAATGCTGACAGGAACAGCTGGGAAATGCAACTCATGCACAGCCTGAATTCAAACCTGTGTTTCCTAGATATGTATATTCTTGCACAGAAGCTTTTCCTTCCTCTTCCAAGAAAATTTGACTTGAGACACAACGAACAGATTCTCAAATTGTAAACATCCTGAAATAACTGGATAATGCATCCAGGTAAGTGTCTTTCTAGTGAGAATGGTTTGCTTCCCTGTTCAGTTTTAATCAATACATATGTAATCTGAAAGTGTGAGGTAGTGTTTGTGATTTGAGGATTTTGTATAATGAAATGTTTTTTGGTCTCCATCTAAATGCCAGGTATTCTATTGAGTTATATCATGCCATGAAATGCTGTGATTTCTTTAAGCTATGAGCTGCTATTTTATCTACACAAAAGATTCTTGGAAATGCCAGAGGTGTCTTCATGTAGAAGTTTAGATTTGCCTGCAGGACCCATTTAATGATTCACCCTTCCAGCAGGTTTGGAAAACCTCTATGTTTATCTGTCTTGCTTTGCTTCACTTTGATACAAGTGAGAGGAAGGGCTGGGGATGAAAGGTCTTGTTGGCTCAGCAGGCAATGTCTTTAGGATCATCTTCTTCTGAGATCATCTTACCAATTAAGTCCAGGGCTTAAGTTATGTTGACATTGTTACCTGAAAGCTGAAGGCTTTCCAGTGAAGGTGTAAGCTCTGATCAGAGAAGTCATCTGTTTACAGGGAAGATGGAAATTCCAACCCAGGCATAATATTTTGACCTAAATTAGGCAAAGAGATATTTGTTAGAGATTTGCCCCAATGAGGATGACTTTTTCAGCCTGGTGGAAAGCAAGGAAAAATCTCCTGTTCCTTGTGACCCTTGTACTTGGGGCTTATTGTTCTGCCCTAGGCCACAGACACTATACTCCTCCCCGAGAGGCACAGGGATGACTGCCAAAGGCTTTCTGAAGCTTATGTTAAGAGAGCCAGTGAGAGAAAGAAAGCCTCATTCAAGCAGACACACATGCTCCTCTTATCAGGGCAGAGTGGAAGCTCTTGTGCCAAATCAGTGGCTGTGGAGGACATCAGCAGTGAGGTTATACCTGTGAAGTTTGGAGGGGGTGACCACAGCCCTCTTCAGCACCCCAGCTGCCTGGTCATGTGCCAGTAGTGCAAATATCATCTCTCCCCTTCTACGCTTAGGTGCACATAGGGCCTGTGCCATGCAGGCGATTGATTTCCCAGCATGATACTGACTCAAGCACTCTTTGTAAACCACAGGCTGTATCTGGGGAAGTAGCACATACTGCAGTAAGTGAAAAGTTAGGACTTTGGTGTAGCTCATCGCTTCACTGGGTGATGAGGCAGAGCTGCAAGGATAGCTGTGGTCCAGTTGTCTTAGGTTTCAGCTCCTCTCTGCTTCCTGTTGTCATAAACCCAAGCAGAAGCAGAGGGGAGGTTCTTACACAGAGTTGGACCACAGGCATCTTCTAATCTGGATTTGGGGGTTTGCCCAGGATCTCTAATGCAAAGGGAATGTTTTGTCATTTTATGTTTGTAGCCAAGCCAGTCAGCAGCACTGTCAAAGTGACTCACAGCAGTGCTGAGATTGTGACTCACTGCTGTGTGCTTTCTGGAAAGACACTAATCCTCCTTTCCTGCTGCTTGGACTGTTTTGGGAACCACAACATTAAGCACTGAAAGGCACATTTATTAAATGACACATGCCAGGACTGGGTTTTGTTTGTAACAGTGAGGAAGCCCTTTGTGGCCTCTCTGCTGTTGACTAGACGCTGACACATCTGGCACCCAGGCACCAGAGGATGGAGAGATTTGGGCATTTGTTTCACTGGTTAGATCTGGGTGTCAAGCCTATTTCAGTCAGTGGGTCTTTGGGGTGGATTCAAGAGTTTTTCTTAACTACCAACATCTGTTAAATGGCAACTCCCTGAATCCACCCTTCCTGGTCATGCTATTTTAAGGTGCTTGCATTTTAAATGATAATAATAATTCAAAACCCTTTAAGATTTTTCTCTGAGTAATTTGTCCTCAAGGGACTTGGAAGTCCTCAGGTTTCTTCCTGACCAGTGACAGGATGTGGTGTATCCACCAGGCGTCATCCAGACCTTTGCCACACAGGCAGTCTAGTCAAAAGCCTTAAGGATTACTTGTGCAGCAGGAGGAACTGTACCCTATGAATGTACTAAGTAGTCTGGTAACCCTACCCCAGTTGATTAGTGGTGCAGCTCCTGCCTTAAAGCATGACATTTCTGTTTTAAACCAACAGTTGGTTTGTTGTGGTCTCTTGGAGCCTTTAGTCAGGGTGGGAATCATCTTGCATGTTCTTCATGTCTTCAGACATTTGCAGAGGATATCTTTATCCAAGCTAATCTCGCTGGGCTCCAATTAGTCAGTGGAGAGAATCAGGCATTGCAGGGTATGATTTATTAGACATGCTTTAGCTCTCTGCCTTAGTAGAGAAGTTGTACCCTAGAGGTGCCTGTTTCTCTCAGTACTCTGTAAAGTAGTTCACAGGCAAAAACATAAACAGGGTTCTATACTGAGTCAGGTGAACAACATCCACAGCATTTATTTAATGAACATATACTCCAGATAAAATTTATCCATGCAAATGCCACTTAGAATTCTCTACTGGGGCTTGGCCTTTGTATGATTTTGTTTTGTTTGTTTGCTCTTTTGGTTTTTTTTTAACTTTAATTAAAGGTGTTGCCTTTTCCTTTTTTAGCCAGCAGGGTTATGCATGTGTGGTTTCTTCTTTCTTGAGGGAAGTTGCACATTTATACAACTGTCCAGCACCGCTGTGGCTGCACTGATTCACTCAGACTGTGCAGTGTTTCTGGCTCTGTTAAAAAGTCATGAAAGGCTTTGAAACAACACATCTGTGAAACTTTAAATTCATTTTCCCTTACTGAGGGTGTAGCCTTCAGGCTGCATGGCAGTTGTGAAGAGGGCACTTGCATACAGTCAGAAAAGGAGCCCTTCTCCCTGGCTCTCTGTAGGGGCAACATAGTGTTTCCTTCATTATCCTCAGAGCTCTTTGACTCAGTGCTTTCACTGTCCTATATGTTTTTTCCCTTGCCTTCCTTTCCATGTCTTTCTCTTCCACCTTTAATGATGCTTCCTGTCCCTTCTGCCAGTGCTGAAAGTGCCAGCACAGCTTCTGAAAGCCTCTATCTCCAACTAGACCTGTGCTTGGAAGTATGGCTGTGTATTTCACATCCTTTTGCTGTAGGTATCTACGCACCCTAATCAACACAGAGGAATAACCTTTCTCTTAGGCCTTTTTAGGGCATGAGAGTGTGCAAGTTTCAACAATTTCTGTTCCTAGAATAAGAACAGATGTGAAGCTGAATCCTTTCTAATAAGGACAATGAGTTTGTAATGTTTTCTTTGTATGTTAAAAATGTATTCAGAAAAATTCCTTGTGTCTTGTAATTGTTATGCTTATACTTGGCATTTCAGAGCTATGTTGTAGTTCCTGTCACCTTTTCTCACTAAGGTTTAGTTTGTTGGAGAAAAGTAGAAGTTTTGGAAGAAAAATTGTGCAAATCTGAGATAAATTTTTCAGGATGAGAGGGATCTTCTGTTTGTGCTTGTTGCTGGAGTTTTTGACTATTGTTATCACAGTGAATACTGATGAAATTCAAAACAACTCATTTTTTTTTTCTTAACAAATATCTGTCTTTTATAAAACAGAGGCTCCCAAGTGGTAGTAAAGCAAAATAAGTCTCAGCAACTGTCTCATTAGCTACACTTTCTACTGTTAAAGGAAAATGTATAAAATAGAAATCGATATTAATTTTTTAAAAATGTGATCTACCTAAAATATTAAATAATGATATAGTCAAAAAGCAGGGAAAGTACAAGATTCCATGATGGTGTCAGGTTGGTATTTTACTGAAGTACTATGCGTCCCCGCTTCATTTGATAGGTGAAATCGGAGGCAGGGCATGGTGCCAGGCAGAGATGGACAGGGCATCCTGTCAGCCTGAGTAAAGCTTATGAGGCCATGCTTCCTACCAGAGTTTCATATGGACTATGCTTTCATGTGAAAGAGAGAAAAGGTGGTGTAACAGATGTTGGACTTCTAGTCGTTAGCAATTTTCACCTTTGATGGCATGAGGCAGTTCCATCTCACAGAAACACATGAGTTTACTCAAATTCCCATGCTGCCCGTATGCCTGTATTTCAAATTTTGATACCTTATTAACTGGTGGGATATGCTTACTATAACAGCAGCAGTGAGAAGTATTTAACTGCACCTCATGCAGTCAAAGACCGCAGTTTTTAATCTGCAAAACTCATCTGCTCAGGAGCTCCCATAAACTACACAGATTCAGAAGATTCTCATGTTAGGTTTTGCAAGTGTTCACTTTTTGCATTGGGGAAATTGGCATTTCACTGGAAATTTGGAAACTGAAGGACAGGATGTTCCATTGCCTCCCTTCCCCTCCCCCACCCCCCCTTTTTTTTGTGTGCTCAATTTGCCTGGGCATAACGAGTTCATGGGTACTGGTTGCTTTTGCTTGAGTTCATCACTTAATTCTCAAAGCACTCCTGTAGGTTCTAGAAATTTTAGGTTCACTTTCTTTGTCTGAGAATTATTAGTATTGCCTTATCTAATCTGTAAGTCCATTTTGTGAGAAAGGTCTCTATGCTGAATCTTAACTTTAAAAGGAAGAATTTGGACCTGTGACTTCCAAAGCTGGCGATGTTTCCTTGCAGATGAAAATCACGCATCATTCAATGCACAGGTTTTAATGTTTGAGTTATTTTTTCCTGCCTCAGATATGTACAGGACTACCAATTTGAAAAAGTAACATCTATCTGGGGCTGAGGGGAAACCCTTCCTTCCCTTTAGGAGATGGCTGCAAATCTGGAACTGGCAGCATATCCTCTAGTGGAAGGCTTTTTAATTTTGAAACAATAAATAATGTCTATAATAAATGTCTAGGGCTGGAAGATGTCAAGCTGCTGGAGCTGCCACTTTTGTGAGCTTTTAAATATACTGAGAATTACAGATTTATATAAAATAATATATGCTGTCATTGTAATCCACTACATTTTCCTCCTCTGAAAAATTTCCCTATTACCAACAAAAGAACAACAAAATTCTGGGAACAAAATTCAGAACTGTTGAATTTCTTCTCTGATTTGGTTTTCATGTGGGACATTTCTCTTGTGCTTGTAACTGATCCTTCTGTCCAGAAAGGTGCTATGATCTGGTGGCTCAATTGTCGCCTTAGAACCGAGAAAACCTGGGGTCTCTTCCTGCAGGTTTGCCAGCTATTGCATCAAAGAAATGGCAGCAGCAAAACCAAGAAGTGATGACTCTCAAAGCAGAAAAAATCAGGATAGAAATTAATTTGCTCATCTTTGATACCAAGCTTTCCTTCAACACCTAAACCCTAATGCCTGTGTTATGATGAGGGTTGTATATGTCATGCATGTAGCAAGGCTGTGTCAAGGCAGAGTTTTGGTCTTTAAGAGCAGTTTTACTTTGTTTTGAAAGTCTGTTTCTTGCCATACAAAATCTAATCATGCTGTTCTCTGCAGGAGTGGTTTAGCTAATTTCTATGTATCTTTTCACATGGAAATGCTCCTTGCATTTACATTGCCTAGCAGTGGTGTAGATAGCATGGTGGAAAATGCAGCAGGAGAAGCAGCCTCCTCTTACCTGCCATCCATGACTGCTGAACTACATTTTCTCCTTCTCCACATTTAAAACTTATTTTTCAGTGTTTTGCAGATGCTTCTCTTGCTCCCACATAAATTCCAACACGATGACCAGATGTCTAGTTCATTTCTCTTGACACACTTTATAGCCCTAATCTGAAATGTTAACACCAGCCACAAAAGAATCACACGCTTGTTGTGTAAATTACTACAATGAGATAGCCAAAGCATTATCTCATGCTAGCCTATAAGTTATAATGTTTGTCGCTAAAATGCTCCCTTAGGATCCTTAGAATCTCAGGGCTTTTTGACCATGCCCTAAGATCGGCAAAGACAAACCTGTCTGGGTAAGAGTGTGTATGTGTACCCGGTCAAGACGGATGGCATACTCTGAACCAGTTACTGGGAGCTGATGAAAACCAGTTCCTTAAAAGAGAAAGGCAGAAAATCAAGTTAATCTGTGAGTTTCTGGCAGTTCAAACCACTGCCACTTCCCCATGTAGGAAATCCTGTGTTTAGAGTGCAGGCTAATTTAAGACCAAAAGTAAGTATCTTGATTGCATCTTCATCCAGAAGGATGAACATATCAGCCATATAACATGTTCCTAAAGAGTAAGCATTATATAAATGGCTTTTAGGAGGAAGAAGGTGATCATGTTAGTATCAGCCCAGCTGAACAAACTTGCTGTATTTGAAAATCCTTCTAGCTTCAGTGGCTGTTCTACCTGTTGACAGTATGAGCAGAACAGGGGTCACAGGCAGTGACTGTCTATGAAGAAGAGCAAAAGGTTTATACCCTGAGAATATGAATCTAAACCTCACTTTGATAAACTATTGAAGACTAGGTGCTAGGCTGTGGCTAGAAAACCTGGATTATATACCTGTCAGTGGCCTGCTAATATTCATTATATTTCATTTTTGTGGGTGTGTGTGCTTCTGTATTTGTAAAAGGGGATCTCCTTTATTAAACTTTCTAAGATTCACAGATGGAAAGTGCCATGTAAAAGTTGCGTTGTTCTTTTTACTACTTGTTATTTCCCCTTCCCTACCTCCCACCCCCTCCCCCAAGGCCTGGGTGAGAATAAAAGCTTGAGTTTGTG
>JANHGB010005940.1:0-32705 GCA_026283785.1 Coracopsis vasa
AATGCAAATAGGTGCAAAACACGTTGAAACACCTTTCATTGAATTTGGTCAAATTTCAACTGTTTTATACTTCGCACCTGTGACGTTAACACAGGTTACTTAAACCGCATCCAGTGCTGTTGTGATGTGCTGTTTCAAAACATGCAAAGCACCTGAATGCTTGGTTGTGGGACAGGAACTTCCTCTGTGCACTCTAACTAGTGTTTCTGGGAGCAGTGGTGTAACTTCAAATTGGTGCCATACAGGATGGAAAAATCTCTCTAACTCCAGAGAAGTTGCTGTGGACATTATGGAATGAATCAGCAGGAGTCTTGCTAGCACAGAAGCCCTGCACAAACTGGGATTTTAACTGGTCAGATAGGACAAGTAAGTGCACAGGAAAGAGCAGAGGAATGAGGAGCTCTTGCTCTCCAGTTGTCCATGCTCTCGGAGGAGGGTGAGTGTCAGAGCTGAGTGCATGGGTCTACCCACGGCCCTGCCGTGAAGCTAACAACACTAAGTTTCATGGGTAGTGGCAGATCCATGCCTGACTGGGCAGGGGGAATGGCAGAAGTTAGGTGTAAGTCGCACAGCAAGGGTAACAGTGGTAGGGGCTGTAGCTCGCTGGAGGGAGATGTGACTGAGTTACTTCACAAAGTGACCAGAATAATTTCCAGCACAGCCCTTGTTTTGCCACTGATTCAGTCTCCATAAGACCCCCATATGTTGACAGAGAATCACAGGCTATAATTTACCTAGAATCAATATAATTTGGAACAAAATCACAAGAACTGGCAATAGGGATTAGTCACCTTGCATATTGTGTTGCTCAAGTTGTGCGTAGCCGCTGGGGTGGGTAGGATGCAGCCAGGGCTGCTTGCGTCCCATCCCATAGCATTGAGAGTCTTTCAGCAAGAGCAAAGCCCTATTTATTCAGATTTGCTTCATTGTGCAGGATGCCAGTACTTTCCACATTAAACAAATTACGGAGTTCATTAATCTTCATATGCCATAATTGTGTCTGTTTAAGTCTACTGTGCAGTCTGTGGATTCCTTTTGGTGGGTGTTTGGGGAGCAATGGACCAGTGTTTTCCTCACTCTCTCTGCCAGTACTAGGTCTTTACCAAGCAGAGGTAATGATCCAGCCAGTCAACCCTTGAATCCTGGTCATATACATATTCGTGGAGAATGCGTATATGACCATGAGGGATCAAACTCATTTTGGGGAAGGAGTGTTATTAAAAACTGCATTTGCTTTGCACTCTTATAGAAACATAAAATAGATTATGGACATTTTCTGTATTTGGATAGTATTTTGATCTATTTTTAATTCTTTATGTCCTACTGGCTTCAATTCCAGTAATGTAGCTGTGTTCCTATATACTCCCATGAAGAATTCCCTCAATGGACTCACGTCAGAGGTCTAAGGACTGGATGGCCCATGCAGGTTATGAATGAGCAGTCACTGTCAGTGCAGCATTTCTGCACAGCACCTTCAGCAGCTGTTTGTGTGATATAAAGCTCTGATTTTGATGCACCTAGAAGAGAATTTAAGTGGTAGTGATTTATATTCTCCATGAATGAATCTGAACCATATTATCTTCAGAACCAAATATTATCTTCTCCCTCTCTCCCAGTTCGTTTCTTGTTTGGTTTGGTTTTGGTTTTGCTTTTTTTTGCTTTTTTTTTTTTGGTTTTGGTTTGCTTTTATTTACCATTTTTGGCTTTTTCAGCTGTAGGTATAAAGATAAAACCAAAGGAATCAGACCAGCAGTTTCAAAGATGTGCCTTGGCACCATGCAACTCTGTTGTGTAGTGTTCCATTTGAGAAGCTTGAAAGGAGACTTTGAAGAGGTAAGTGCCAAGCATCTTCTAAAAGCAAGGCTTGATAAAACTGTATGAGGGCAGCCTCTCAGAACTGGATGCAGCTCGATTTGCCAGCTCTTCTGAAGTCTTGCCATTCTTTGGCATTGTTTTCTTTTGCAGAGAAAATCTTCTTCATAATGTGGAACTATAAAAAGAAAAATAGGAAATCTCAGCAGCTGTCAGGATCTGGCTGTTTCCCGTACACAGAATGCCGATCATAGAATCGTAGAATGGTTTGGGTTGAAAAGGACCTTAAAGATCATCTAGTTCCAATGCTGATACCTCCCATCTTCTGAATCGGTATGTTACTAAGATAGATTGAAGGATGAGGCTTCAAACTTACTCGGATGACTGCCTCCACAATGAAGTGGGCAGAGTATCTATTTCATAGCAGTGACTAAGAGAAATCTATAATGTTATGTGTTTTATTTCCTATACCTTTAATCAAATACAAGTGTTGTATTTTTCAAGAAAATCCTGGGGGCCACAGACTTGAAGAACTGTTTCCTTATGACCCTGTTACATAGAGTCTTTTGAACTGCAGGGATAAGTGGTGGGTTATTCTTTTATTGCTGAAATAACTTGTTTAGCATATGCAATATGCAAAAGGAGCAAAGCTGAGCGTTACCGTGTATTACCAGTGTGCACTTACAAGGAAATTATCCCATGAAAAACAAACCCCTCTACTTAAATGCTTCTCATAAACTAGAAGGCAACTAATTCTACCTTAATGGGTGAAATTGCTACTTGATGGAGAAATAAAACCAATACTGTTAAAATATTGAGCTAGTGTAAACATTAACAGGTTGGAATCTATTAAATGCATGCTATTATGGGAGCTGGAGAGGCTTAGTTTGTGTTGGCTTTTTAATTATACCTGGGGTTTATGAGAACTTCTATGCTTTTTTCTGACTCTGTCAAAGCAGTTCTTTCATCAATTGGTGAGAAGGAGAAGCTTAAGTTTTATGTAAGCAAGTGAAGCATGGGAGATGTCCCTTCCGTGAGAGGAGAAAGAATAGTGGTAGGCATTTTTCACTGGTTTTTTATTCCCTTACAGTTATCTATACAATGCTGTTGAACTCTTGTTATCTTGCAGGCTAATGCAATGTAATTCTAAGCAGGATACCTTCATGATGTTGGAAAGCCTGATAGTGAAACATATCAATAAAATTAGAGCATGAAAAATATAAATGTCTGATGGAGGTTTACAATATGGAAAGATGCTAGAGATGTGGAGGATACAGAATACATTCTAGTGGCTAAATACACTGAATGCTTATAAAATAAGAAGGGAGAAAAAACATCACCAGCAATAATATAACAATGTCAGAATTGCTACTGATGATCCAGACATCTCATCTGATTCCTTTGTCTCGACTGGGAGGTACTTCAGTTATTTTAGTGAAGTTTCTCATTTAGACCGTACAACTGTTGTACCGTGTTCCTCTGCAAGCCGTCTATTCACTAGAGGGCAGCATTTGATAAAATGTTTAGAAGCAGGCTGTTTCCTCAGAAGTGAAGGAAATACATGCAGATCACTTTAATAGCACATACAATAGTGTTCTCTGACATAAGTTTCCAGTTCTGATTGTTGGGCTAGAACCTGGAACGTTGTTTGGCTTGACAGAGCCCTGGGCGACATGATTTAGGGTCCCTGTCCATGGCAGGGGGGTTGGAACTAGGGTATCTTAGGGTCCTTTCCAACCCAAACCCTTATATAATTCTATGATTCTTTTCCAACCCAAACCATCCTATGAATCTATGATGAGACTTTCTGAAAGAATTGGGAGGACTTATTCCACTAATAAATATGAATTGGTTTTAGATGGATAGGTTATTTCAGGTTCATAGACATCATACCCTGCAGCCTCTATCTTCTATCCTTAGCCTTTTAAATGTACATAAATTAATATTTTAAGTTTTTATATGTAAAAGAATTAAACATGAATAGGTTCACTTTTCTATTAGCTCTTCCCTTTAATTTTTTCTGTTACTACTGCTTTTCAGCTGTCCTGGCAGCATCATTACTTCATTCAGCTCAGTTGCTGCAGTCTTAGTAGGCCTTATGGCCAGGCACCTGTGGAGTCCTGTTGTGGTACTAGAGGCAAAACCTTCTCTTGTGTTGGTTCCCTGATGGTAGCTGGTTTGTAAGGCTTTGCCAGGGCTTCCAGCCCTCTTGAACAGGCTAGCAGCTCCACACAGCCTCCTCAGGTCTTGGGATGCAGATGGCTGGAGACAACGTACCTGGACTGACCAGACAGGAGCCCTTGAAGAGGTGTGATTTGATACTTAGGGTTAGATAAGCAGGTATTTCCTGATTAATCACTAGCCAAGAAACACCTTTTTGCTTCTCTGAACTAGGTGCATCAAATGAAAAGTGACTCCTGCCACCAAGCATTAAGGTTCTATCTGAGGAGGCTGTGTCACCCTTGGCTTTCTCTCTAGTTGTGAGGGAAGGAGAGATTGTTAAAAAGGGCAGTTTAACTGACCTAAGACTTGAAATGCCTTCTGGAGTTGCACATCCTCTAGAGAAAGCATTTGAGTGATGAGACATCTAATTCGTATGTGTCTAAAATTAAGTGGCGTAACCTGGACTCCACAGCTGCAGATGCACTTTAACAGTGATTCCAATGCATTTCCCTGGTGAGCAAGAAGCAGATATGACCAGGGTTTGTACTGGAACCATTATGTTTGCTAGGAAGCGCTCTGGTGGTTTAACAGACTTCTCAGCATTGACTTAGGTGCACTCTGTGCATGACATCTTTGCTGTGATTTCTAGCTGCACAGGCAAGGTGAAAGCTGGATCCTGAGGATGCAGATACTCAGCATGCATCAAACATGCCCAGGACCCCCCCAGCTCAGAAGCTGAGCTGTGGTTAATTGTGCTGTGCCTCTTGTAGTTGCTGCCAAGTGGGTGAAATTCTGATTTCCTCTTTTAAGCTATTAGTGTCCAGTACTGCCTGCAGCTTTATGGTTAAGGATATTCCTGTTTAGTTAGCCAAACAGGATTAATTTGGATGACAGGAGATGTATAAAAGGAATATCGTTCTCTTTAGAAGTACATCTTTCACATGCCAGGTAAATCCAGGAGGCAGTTAGAGACTTTTTCCCCTATGACATTATCACAAATGTCACTTGGTGCTTCAAGAGTATTTAAGCAAAATAAATTCACCAGCCAAGCTGGACAGTGATGTTTGTATCATTATATGTTTCATGTTTCTATCTAGTGAAGTGATGCTTTCGCTTAAGATGTGCTGCTATAAAGGAAGAGGAAGGAACCAACTGTAAAAGCCCTGATGACTATAACTTCTTGGGGTCATTCAATAAAATCTTCAGTCCCCATTTGTATATCCTGACTGGTTAAACTGTTGCTGGTTGGCCAGTGAAACACTGCGGTGCCACTGAAGAGCATAGTCAACTCAATGCTTATAGAAAGAAAAGAAACCATTTGCTTTACATCTTAATCTTGGTAAGATCATAGATGAATGTCTGTTTGGTGGTGCAGGGAGATAGTAGTACACATGTATACCAAAGGCAAAGGCACACAGCACTGTGCCTTCATTTCATTTTAAATGGTTCATCTGGCTCACTCTGAAGCTTGAAGTTGAACCTACACAGTGATCAGTGCTTATTGATGAGGTATGGGGCAGAACTGTTCTTAATATCACAGGAAGACTGAAGTTTTATCTTATCCTCAGTACTTCCTGAGGAGCACTATGCCCTCCCTCACAGTAACGTCATCCTGTTCACAGACTTTTGGTGTCCTAGAAAGACACCAAAATGTAGATGGAATTTCTCCTTTTTAGAGCCAAAGCAAAACAGATTCTTCAGGATTGATGTTCTTGGTGCCTGTTCAAGAATATTCAGCTAGTCCTCTAAACTCCCTCCAGTGTGTGCTGCGTGTTACCAGATAACTCAGTCCAAGAGCTTCCTGTCCTATTATAAATTATCCATAGTGGTGTGCCGTGCTGCAGTGTGGTCAGCCAGACAATTGTATCTCATCAACGAAGCAAAGAGAATAGAGTCCTGGTGTTTTCACCAAGGTGAGATACCTCAAAGGAGGTTAGTAAAAGTGTCTTGCTCCGGCTGTATGATAATACCTTTACATGAATGCTGGTGATCCCTGGTAACTGGTTGCCTCTGTACCCTAGAAGGCAGGAAGCAGTAGCATCCTCTCAGTCTCAGTCTCACCCTCTTGTTACACCCCATATGCCTTCCTCTCTTTCTGCTGGACTAAGGGTAAATGAGACACTTGCTAGGAGTGCAGATCCCATTGCTTTCCAATAGCAAAATGGGAGATGTGGCAGCAGTTCCCAAAAGGGAGGAGCCCCTAGTGCTCATGTTCCCACCTGCTTGGATGGGGTGCCAGCCCACCTCCCTGCTTCCCAGCCACAAAGACCGCTGCTGAGACTGCTGCCAGGCACTGGAAGCTTCTGGGTTTACTATCCATGGCATGACTCATGGCAAACTGCTTGCTCAGGACTGTGAGCCCAGACTCTGGCAGGGACTACAGTGGTAGTTAGAAGTGATGAGCATGTTCCAGTTTGTTGTTATGGTGGAACTGGAAATAATCTTAAAATGGAGATTGGTGTAATCGCATGCCTTCAGTACAGAGGTCTTTCTGTACTGGCCCATGTTGTCCATGTCTAAATACATCCATACTGTTCAGTTTTAATAAACAAAAAGCAAAACATGACATACAAGAACAAAGGAGTCCCAAGGAACATCATGTTTGGTACTCTGTGGTTTGGTTTTTTCTTGGGGCTGAGGTATTTAATTCACTCTTTTACTTAGATTGCAAGCTCAGCCGTACAAAGAATATACAACAGTCGCTTCTCCCCTTTTTATTACTTGTCAGTGTTTTCTGCAATCATGTTCTCTTGTTGCTGACAGGATGACAATTGGCTTAATAAACCCTCAAACACATGAAAAAGCTCATTTGAATAGGTATTATCATTCTATAATTTCACAGCTTTTTACAGGGCATCACCGACCCCTGGGAGGAGATGTACCCAGAGGTAACGTTGACAGACTTTGACCTGTTATTGGGGAATTCGTGGTGGGTAAATCTGTGATTATGCTGGTAGGATGAGGACTGAACACCTCTTCTTCTGAGGCAGCCCTTTCACTACCAAAGCGGATTAACAAAAGAGGCAGATGCCAGTGACAAAGTGCCAATATTTGTTAACAGATGTGATCCTTGTAATGTAGCATGTGTTCTTAATTTGGCACTGCTTGACACCGGGAAGATCTCTGTAAATAAGGTGTCATTAGCTACATCCAATAGGCTTTCCTCCTAAACTGGTCTTTGGTTAGTGTCCATACTCTGGTTGAAACTGGCATTCTACCTTGTGAATGGGCACTATGCCACTCTGACAGATGGGCATGACAGTAAACCAGCCAGGGAAGCACTGAACTTGTCCAAGTTGAGTATTAGGGGCCAAACAGACTATCTACAAATACAACATGGCAGGTTTGTCTTATTGTAACTGGTGGATATGTTATTACTACTTGAGCTCCTATATGAGTAAACTTCCCCATTCTCAGACTTTTCTTTGGTCACTTTCAGATGCTGGTTCTAGAAGAATGAAGACTGCTGCTTAAAATAAAAAAAGACTAGGAAAGAACTTACTTTTTGGAAAGAAACTTCCATGTTTAGTCAAGAAAATACCAAGTGGAGGCAGTCATGGTTCTTGTGAAGTAGGTTGATGCCAGTTTTCTATTTATGTTGACTTCCAATGAAGTATTTAGGTGAAAATGTTCCACACAGTGTTTCCTTCCTCCAGTTTAAACATTAAAAAAAGGGTGAATAGGAGATTTCTCTGTCTCTGAATCTCTGGAGCAAAAACAAGGTCTGTTGCATCAGTGAGAAGTTAACTGAGTTACTTGAGGAATTATTTGCTCTGATGTTTTTAAGGGGAAAACACAGATGCTTAAGTAGTGTATATTTAAAGATTTAGAAATCTAAAAAGGTAGTTGTTCTGAGAATTTAAGGCTTAGTTGTTCTGAGAATTTAAGGCTTTTCTCTGTAAAAACATGCTATCACTATTGCTGCTCATAGAATTCCACTTACATTTTCTGGCAGATCAAATTGGTCTATTGTTCTAGTTAGGACAAAAATGGTAACTTTGACTTAAAAGTGAGAAGAGTTCTGCAATACTTTTACAGCAGTGTTAATGCTTTATGGAAATTGTAGCAGGCATGACTTGGACCTTGAATGTCTTTCTGCAGCCAAACTGGACTTTCTTGTCATTTGTATGAAGAAATCTCCTGTAAGTGAGAGAAGACCCTACTTTCTAACATAATCAGTGCAATTCTGCTGGTTTATGTAAGGCTACAGTGTGGTTTTAGTGCAGTTTTGCAATATCTGCATATCCATAGAGATTGATCAGTCATATCTGTTTAAACATGCTGGAAAACCTCTCTACCTTGGTGTAAAACATGAGGGCTTGTGCTTCCCCTCTGAGAGATGAGGGATGCAGCAGGAGCAGTGGTCAGTGAACCACTTGGCTAGGTAGCAGAGGTTGTCAGGATAACACAGACACAGACTGCTTTTGTCACCCAAACTCTGCAGTATGGGCACGTTTTCCTACCACTGGAGAATTCATGAGCTTCTGTAGCCTTTGATACAGATGCATATGGTAACTTGTTGCCAATTTCAAGCAATTAGGGCATACAAAATGGTTTCCCTGTTAGGAATGTTGCATGTGCTACGACACTAATTAGGGGTTTCTCTCCTTTACATGCATGCCTGTCTGCCATTAATATTAATGGCAATTTTGCCCAAGCACAGGGGAAGGCAAGACCTGTGTAACTGTGACTTAAACTTTTGACTCAGAAATTCCCTGTGTAGTTGTCCTTGGGAATGGAAAATGCTGGCTTGCAATTTACTAAACCTACCTGGTGAAAGCTATAGTGTGTAGATCCTAGCTACCTTTTTAAGGGGGTATTTATAGTAACTCTTCAGTGATTTTTCCCCTCTGGATCTCTGTGGTTTGTCCCTGTGGTTATATTATAAGCTTTTGCAGCTATTAAAAAGCCACATTTTATGCATACTTAATCAGGTTTGGTTTGGGTTGGGGTTTCTTTTTTCCTATAATGAAGCTTCTATTATAGATTAAATGAAACCAAAACCCAAACCTAGACAACCTTCATTGGCTATATACTTACTCTGGGTTCTCGTGAGGAGGTGCATTGGGCTATGTCGTAATAGATAAAAGGAAAGAAACAAATCTGGTCTTATTTTCAGGTACAGGCTATGGGGGTTTACAACTCTACTGAAGTTTTTGGTTTACTGCAGGTTAAGGTGAAACCACTGCAGGTATGCAGTGCTCTGTGAAGGCACCCCAGCAAGCCAACTCTAAGGAAGGAAAACAAAGGAGGTCAGACAGCTTAGGACCTCCAGCTGACTGCCAGGGAATTGCAGGGGTGAGCAAAGGGAAGCAGCAAGGCAGAGGCTAGTGCAAGACCAGCCTTAGGAAGAGACAGCTTGTCCAGAAAATGGGAAGGCTCTCAGGCAGTAGTCACTCCTGCTCAAAAGTCACTTGAAATTATGACACTGATTAATAGGATAAAGGATGGAGGCTGGGATAAGATCAGTCTCTGTCTCTTAGCAAAGAGCACCAACAAAGACATGGCATGTATGTCAAGGACAGCAGATGATGATTTACAGCTACATGAACCTACCATAAGAAAAGACTTTATTTGGAACAGCCCATGCTTCTATCTACACATACATTCCAGTAGCTGAAGTTGATTGTACGGATTTACTTTTAGGTGTAGATGTGCTGAACTCTTTGTTTGAACTTAGCTTTGGGGATACTTTAGCAAATTTTCAGTGCTCTAAATGAGTGAGGCTATGAGTGAGTTACTCCAGCTTTACAAGTCCTTTTACTGTACAGCTGATCTGGAGGAGCTGAGCTGAGCTGAGAACAACCATATAAGCTGAAAAGCTTATATGAAATGAAATGAAGTTAAAATCCAGAGCTGTGGATGGTAATTGAAGACTGAAGACATGAGTACTGTCATATCTTTGTTCAGGGGAAAAGCGTCTTTTATGCAACTTTATCTATGTGAATTACTTTCCTGACAGAGCAAATCGTGGGCTAAAGTATCTAAAGGGGTACCCTTTTTTGATTATATCAACAAAAACCTTTCGAATTCTGAAGAGTAAATCCCCCCTCAGTTTCTGGCATAAAGAATGAGCACAACTGTGCCACTGGCTCCGCCTGGAAGACAAGATCTGTTGCAACAAAATAAGAGTAGAAATAATTGCTCTTGCTCTTCAGAGGAAGGGTTTAAATTTATTAACATCAAGATAGTCTCTGAAATTTCTCAGTGCTTCATTAATTCTTGAGGCTGTGAAAGCTGAAAAAGGAAAGAACATCTGCATTAAATGAGAGTTTGTATAAATTACCCTCTAAAATGCACCTAAAAATGTAGTTGAGGGCAAGGATTCCAAGGCCAGTCTGCTTTCCTCTACATTCCTCTTCAATTACCTTGTCTCAGAGTTGTACAAAATTTAATTGGAGCAGTAAATGTCTCATGTCAATACATTTAGGGGTGGGGAGGAACCCAAGAAAAAGGTGTGTGTTTATAGATATACAGCTGGGAGAGACAGAGAAGAGTATATGTGCTGTGGAACCCAAAAAAGCAGAAGATGGGCTACTGGTGGTGTCCCAGAAATGTCATCAGAAATAGCCACAGATGTGAGATTCTGAGGGAGGAGGTTTATAACAAGATGAAATGGTTTGAACAACTTCTCATCACAAATCTTATGACCACAGATCTTAAATATCTTAACTAGGGATTGACATATTATGGTTGCTTTGTTCTTGTAAGTGATGCATGGAAGTGAGTCAGTTGTGGTCTTACAGCTTTGGCACAAAGACTCTGGTCAACCTGTGTTTCAAGAAGAGATCAAATCATTTACATTTGCTTATTTGCCCCAAAGAAATGTTAGTTTTCAAGTGTATGTGGGCCTTTCCTACAGTGATGTTTCTCACAAAGCTCTTACTGAACTGTGTATTGTAACCTCTTGTGGAGTTCTACGAGGTGAGTGAAGCTGCAAGAAGGTTGAGCACCTTGCCTCAGCTATTCCCAAGGAGAGTTTCAGGGCAGAACAAAACCAGGGATGCTGTGTGCTTTCCCTCCACAAAAGTTGACCCTTGTTCATTTCCCCCCCCCCATACAGAATGTGTATACTGTTGATGCAGGGATGATGGCAGTGCTGTTAGCATGCCTAATAACTGCAGTGGAGATGGGGTGCCATTGCATTTCATCCTGAATCCAAACAGTGCGCAGGGATCCTGGATTGCTCTTGGTTTGCTCATTGAGTCTTGGGCTACAGTGAATTAATTTCAGTTCTTCTTGGTTTTGTTTTGGGAGTGGTTTTGCTAACAATTGATCATTCCAGACAAGGAGCAGAGTAGTTAGCAAGAAAGAGAAGATCATGGGTTGGGGAAATGAGGAAGCAAGTCACTTAATCCTGGTGTGAGTTTCTGAACAAATGCTATGGAGAAGGTAAATTGAGCTCAACAAAACATTAGATTAAATTCATTAGTAATTAAAAACAACAACAGCTGCAGTCTGAAGAAAAATGCTGGAGATCTGTAAAGCTTTGCCATTAAAATGTATAGACACTGACCCTCTTTAAATTCATAGAGAATGCTCTTTGCTTAGCTATAAAGGTTTAATGTAACTTAGCAGATCTGAGTTACTTCAGGAGAGCTTTAATGCTTGGCAGGTCTCTACATTTTATTTATGATATCAAAGCTGCAACTCAGATTTTTACTCAGTGGAAGACATAAAAGAGATTCAGAAGTCATCCAAATCATCTTGTAATTAATGTTACCATGCACGCCCAAGACATTAAAATGTTAACAGTGTTAGAATCGTGTGCTTTGGAATACAGAGTGAGGGCTTTATTAGAGAGAAATACACTGCAGATGTCATCCACCCTAATTGAGGACATTGGGTTGCCTGCTGCTTGTTCTTATCACTGGTTCAGGGTTTTTTTTAATTAATTCATTTTCCTTACTGCTAGAATCTGCTCTCATTATTAGTCTATCTTGTCACTCATTTGCATTTCAAGTGCTGGGACTGTGGGGTACCAGCTAGCTGCCTTAGAAGAACACTTCAAGGGGTTACTCTATCAAATAGCAGCACAGTATCACAGTGAATTTGACATCTGGGTTATCTTATTCCCAGATGCTCCATGGTGTCATTAGCAGGATTAATCTTAGCTTTAATTTCATAATGATTCTTATTCTAATATATGTGAATGAACACAAAGTCTCTTGACTCATTATCACCAATTTACCCAAGATATGTAATCAGGCTCTTACATTCACCAACATTTATTTTTGCTAATACATCTAAAATTGTAGATTAAGCAAATACAGTTAGTTCCAGCTGAGTGAATGCCTAGTGAAGTAGCAATGTAGTATTTATGCTTTAATTAGAGTATATTAATGGTCGTGCCTTTTAAATACATATTGACCAAAATCTGTCTGCTGAAAACAATACATTTATCATTCAAGCGATACCAACTTGTACATTTAATCAGAACACATTTCTCTTGACTATTTATTGTTTGCAAGCACTCAGAAATGACTCAATCTCTTCTTATAGTATAATTTTAACCTTTAAAGATCAGGGAAGAATGTTTTATTCTTAGAAAAAAAAAAAAAATCCCTTGACTTCCCATAGCAAACAGCATTTAATTTTTTAAGTTAAATTAAAAATTAAACCCCACTACGTTTTATGCTGTAACTTTTGATTTTAATTCCTGTTCCAGCTTGGGCTGTAATACAGAACGCAGGTTATTTTTATACCTAAGCACACACACACACACACAAAATTCACCTCCACATCGTCCAGAGTTCCACACTGTAGTGCATTCCTCAGTGGCAAGGAGAAATGTGAATGTGGAATTCCTATGCACTTTTTCTACAGGACTAAGTTTTTCATTTCCCAGCTGTTGTAGCCACCGCAGTGAGTAAGTAGCGGTTCATTATTGATGGATAAAATGTTCAAACATTTAAAGAAATGAAAGTCAGCTTTGCATTTTCAATTAATTAATTAAAAGCACTGCAAATGCCAGCTTGTTAATTGCTTTGCACCTGCAAGCCAACACAGGTTTGATGCACTCTTCCCTTTGAATATTAATTTTTTTTGCATGTCTTCATCATGCTTTGGAAAGTCTCCCCTGCAAACATATTAGTAAAGAGTAAATATTGAATCTAAGACAAAACTCACGGCTTCATCTTTCACTGTACACAGAATAGGATTTAAAGGAGGATTTAGATTTCCAAGGCTTTCTAATTAAGTAGTGATAATCAGGCTTTCTGCTGAGGGTCACTTCCTGGGAGTAATTTGAGTTATTAAAATGCATGTTTTTATTTGTTCTGCTTTGCGAGCTAAAACTGATCCCTTTTAATATAGCAGCAAATATGCAAATTGGTGTTTCATTATATTATGCAATTTATGGCAATCTTCTCTAATTTACTGAAAGGGCAAGAGCCTGACCTTGTCATTCAAGTTTTTTTTTCCCTGGTAAGCTAAACTAATTATGTGGCTCTTTTTATGAAACTCTGGAAGTATGCAGCGCAGTAAAAAATGTGACAAATTTACCTTGATTATTCATCAAGATGGCCTTCGATTTTGCTTGAATCCTCCTGCAGGGTGATGGATAATTTAAACTTACATATGGGAGCTAATTTCTTTCAAGGTTTGAAAATGGCTTCTTTTTCTTTTTTTTTTCTTTTTTCCACAGAAATCCTGGAAAGAGCATCCAAAATCATTGAAACAACAAATGTCAGGATTTGAGCTGGGGACTAGAGAAAAAAAAAAGTTCATTAAAAACACTTACATGATGTAGTATGAATTGATATCATGATTTTTCTTTGTGCTAGCCTTCAATACAACTTTTCAGCCAGGTTATTATTACTGATGTGATGTTCTGCATTTCCACTTCTCTTTTAATAACTTTCTTTTCAGATTTAACAAACTCAGCATTCTTTAAGCTCCTTTTTGCCTTCTCCAACAAGGAGTGTAAAGGAAGTTCTCTGTCAAAGCCAGGGAAGCATGGCTTAGTCTTCAGAGACTCCCAGGGAGGTTCTTCTTCAGTAAGTACACCATCCTTGCCACCCTACAGGCTGATCAGCCCTCTCAGTCCCAACAGTATTCTATTGACTCTTCTCCCGCTCCATAGCAGCCCTACAGTCATGGGATGATTTTGCCATGTTTTATACTTTGGCTGCTGAGACTGACTGGAGTGATGGGACTGGACCAGGAGGGATGCAGGAACAATATTGTAAATAGGAAAATCCTGAAAGTATCAGAGTTGAAGTGGTTTTGAGAGGATAGCTAGTCAGAACCCTGTACTGAGACAGGAATGGGAATATCTGGCTTGTTCCCAGCAGGTATTTATCCTATTTGTTCTTAAAAAATCTTCAGTGAAGATTTCACATCTGGAATACACACTTTATTCCCTAAACTGACTTGGATTTATTTTCCTTTTCCACATTACAAATCTGGCTGATTCCTTCCTTCAGATTCTGCAAAGGTCAACAGGCGGAATTCCTTATGCTGGGGGAAAATACCTAGAGCTCAGAAGCAGAAAGTTATTCTCCACCAGGGTTTAATCCATGAAGTTGAACACAATTTCCCCTTGACCACGCTGACTACTATAACATCACAATCATCACTTCCACTAATGTAACCTCTCCTGCTCATGTTTAAACACAACATGTATTTTGTAATGCAGATGAGTCCTTAATATTGTGTATCAGCCAGAAAATAGCTTGTAATACCATGTTTGAGCACTAATCTCTTGCTATTTCTTGGACTATAAGCTAAAGCAGCAATGTTCACTGTCACCAGTAGTTGAAACTCACTCTTTCTTAGTAGCAGTGGTCTAGCTTCTGTAAGCAAAATGTTCTAGCTTATGCCATGTAGTTTCCATGATGGTCAGTGGAATTAGTCATCAGGTTAAAACCAAATTCACCATTCACTTTGTACAGTGAAGATCGTCAATGTATCTGCAGCCTGCTTTAATATAATTATGTTTTGGCTTCTCCAGATCTTGTGACTTTAGGTCTCTCTTTATTCAAGGGTGCTATAAAGGATCAGGCACATATGCTTGCATTAGATGGCAATATTCGAACTGCGACAGTGATTTGTTTTGTTTTTCATAGCAAGCAAGCTATGAAGCAATGGATTTCACTGCCTTTTGGAAATGAGGACAAAGAATTGAGATCTTCTGATGAGGTGGTCAATTTTGTTCATGTCAAACCTGAATAGAGAGATGGAAATCCTTTATACTGAACAATAGATTAATCTGTTAGTGACTTAATTCTCAGGCACATAAGAGTCCTGCAAGGGTTGATAGAGAATAACTCCCAGGTTTAGGCATTTTAGTGCCATTATCTTATAATTGCTGTTTGGCACAGGGTTCTTCTCCCTGTTCCCGAGGGGGGTCAGCAGTACATGTGTCTGAGTGGCCAGGATTCCTAGGCAGCCGTTTATGCCATGGCTTTGATAGACAGAAAAAGGCAGTAAGAGTTTATTAGTGGAGTATCATTGTTGGGAGGGAAAAGAGAGGCTGGTGCCTGTGAATTCCCTAGCGGATGAATGAAGAAAGAATAAAACTGGAGTAAGAGCAGTGGCAATTCAGAGACAATAATTTACTCTGGGAACAAGATGGAAATATTTGCTCATGTTTGGCAGGTTTCTCATTTTGCTCTCATTTTGGTAGTGACTGTGTCAGGAGTATCACTAGCTAGAGGAGAAAACTAGCACTGGATTTAAATGTTTCATTGTAATGTCCCTTCCTAAGTGAACCTCCATTTAATGTTTAAAGGGCTAAAAATGCTAAGTATGCATCAATAAAACAACATAGTTTTAACTTCTAATTAAGTTTTAACTTTGAATACTCACAGATGTCAAAGCCACTACTCTGATTAGTGTCTCTTTTTTTGTTATTTAACAATTAACTAACTTATTTGTAATGTGTAATGAAGAGACTGGGGGAAAAAGCAACTTGCTGCCAGTACAAATCTTATTGCTGCCCCTCTGTTATACTTTAAACAAAATCAAGTTATGTATTTATTCTAATTTAATCTCACTCCCCCTGCTCGTTAGGATGCTCCTAGGGTTTACAGAGTATAATGTTCTGAATGCTTAGTACTCCCAGGCAGGAATGGTAAATCAGGGTAGCACAGAACTTGCCTCCTGCTCTGGGTAACCTGTATTAAGAAATTCAGGTCTATATTAAAGCTGAAGTGTCTTTTGCCAAGGGCTTTTATAGTTGTGAAACTGTTTCCCCTGTTTGTGTTACTCTTTTTTTTTTTTTCCCTGAACTTATTTAATTTAATAATACTTTGGAAGTTGCAAAGATACTGGCAGCATTCATGTTAATGTGTTGTTATTACCAAAGACAGAGCTCTAATTGCAGGCACTTAACACAAAGTCTGTTGGCGATGTCTCGAACAGAATAATAGCATTTAATCATTTTTATCATTATAGTGATGATGTTGGCAATGTTATTGCTGGGGAGTTGTTGTGTATTTATGATGAATTCTTAATTTCAGGGTTTAGAACTTAACCATAAAAATATGCTCCAGGCTGAAATATGACATACGAATTCTGAATGTAGAACCGAATGTTGTTCTAGTTTTAAAGCAAGCAAACCATAAAACAAGCTCCATGTGAGCATTTAATAGGCATGAGCTGAAACTCCTGCCAGAAAATGACCTTTTCTGCTGAGGATCTTTTGTTATTTTTCTCACTTAACCACCCTGCCCCAAAATGCACACTCCAGAAGAAAAGGGGGGGAAAAAAAGCTTACCTTAATGTTAAGCTTTCTGAGTGCTTTGCCTCTAAAACATAGTGGTTTGGAACTTTGTGAAGCAAACTTTACTAAAGGGGGGAAGGGTTGTTGCAATGGAAGCTGCTTCTAGTCTGAGCATTCCTTTGCAAATCAAGGATTTTCTGTAGTAGTAAAAGATTTAATGTAGCCCCCTAAAAGGTGGAGCTATTTTACAGAACTGTTGGGGAAACAGGAAGAAAAGAGGCAAGCCAGTATTTCTTGCCTATAAACATAGCAGGCTCTCAGGAAAAATGAAAATCCCACGAATCCCATTAAAGCCGTCAGGCTGATCTGGTACATCACAGTAAAGAAGCTGGACTTAGCAAGAAAGAAATTGTGACCTTCCAGCCAAGGCACATGTATTCACCTGAGACCCTGGCACTTTAATTTCACAGGGCAAAGTGGCTTCTTAGTGCAATGATACGTCTCTCTGTGAAGCCTTTTAACACACCAGTCAGTAAGGACTAGAGAGTACTGATCTATCTTCCAGCTAACTTTTGCTCTTTATCAGCACCATTATGAACATAACACTAGACAAGTATAGCTCGTTCTATACTCATGTGTGCTGGGAGTGCCCACTGGGAGGTCATGCAACACCGAATGCTGTTCTTCTGGTTTTGATGGCTTTCTCCACTTGCTAGCCAGCAGATGAGAGGACAGAATCTGTCTCTGCATGATGTTAAAAGGTACAGGTGAAATGCAATGAACCACTTCACTAGAAAGTTGGCAAACCAAACTGGAAGTATCCATTCAGTGCTGTGAGACAGTATCATTGAGGAGCGTGGACTGTTGTGGCTGCTGCTGGTCCACTACCCAGCCTCAGAGAAGCCTCAGCTCCTCTGGGGCCAAGCAGCACTATCTGCAGGGCCCATGGGGGTCTCTCCTATGAGCCTCGCTGGGAAATCAGCAGGTTTCACTGGGGTAAGTGATACTCATGTTCTTGTTAAAGCTCTGGTCTGAATATAGATGTGCACAGATGCATGGTGACAGTCCTGTAACATAATTAGTGCATGGTGCTCTAATAGGCTGGATATGTTCCCTGTATTGCTTCCTCTTCCCTCTGGTAAATAGCCATTTCGTCCATACCTACATCCTCTTAACAGGGTGGTTGGTTATTAAAGTAAAAAAGTGTTTAGGTTTTTTCTTATCCTGTTTAATGGTTTATCATGTATACCTTCAAGATTAACTCATAGCCTTTCCTTGTTCCTAGTCATGTGTGAGCTTGTGCAGTTGTGCAGCTTGTGCTGTGTTGCAACCAGTTAGTAATAAAGATACAGAAGCATTGCTGGATCAGAGACTGAGACTTGCAAGAAGCTTCCAAATACTAGGCCATACTATGAAATGTGTTCTTCTATATATTTCCCTCATGCTGAAGAAGTTTGAGAAGGCTGAATGCTGTAAAGTTACTGCTATGTGTACTCTAAGCACCTGAATTCTGAACTGGGGTTGAATCTTGTCATTCATGGAAGCAAAGCAAGGTAAAAGTGATAAATTAGAACTTTTTCATCCTAAATTGAATTCACTCAGAAATGCTTCTTTTCCTTCCCTTGTTGGCACTTGTCACTGTGTTCTTTGTTACTGCTTGTAGGCTGTTGGCCCTCTGTGGCAGGGACCATCAGCTTCTGTGTTTTTCGTTAGTCCAGACTGGGAAATTAGGGCACTTAGAAACAGAAGGAGGAGGAAACTCAAGGAAAAAGTGTATTTTTAAGGTCATGGGAACAATAGAGAGGAATGAGACCCAACTCTAAGAACGTGGTCCTCAGTTAATGGAAATAGGTTTAATTCCTTCCCTGACATTAGCAGTGCTTGTTAGTCTTCTCTTGAGGATCTTAGGAAATTGCTTTCACATTTGAGCTACCCGTATGTCCTGGTATATGCTTTGAGTTACTGCCTTAAAGAGTTAAAAATACAGAACATGAACTTTGCTGCCTGGTATTTGTACTCACAGCTCTGGACTATTTTCTCAGCAAGCAATGAGGACAGAAAGCTTGTTTTTCAGGGGGAGAGGGGAAAATATGCAGTCGTTTGTTCATTCCTTGTGGAGCAGCCAGTGATCTGCTCCTCTGAACATGCTCCGTACCCACAGCTCTCACCGAGGACCATGGGGTTGCCACATAGGAGAATGAGAGGAGCGTCTGTCACCTACAGCTGCGGCATCAAAAGCTAGTCTCACCATCACCATCTTTGCTGCTTTGCAGGGTACTGTGGAAGGGTTATCAGCAGTGATTCCGGGCTGGATTTTCAGCTAGGTGGATATGATGGCAGCACACAGCAAGCGTGGCCCTCTTCCTGCCTGGAATTTCCCAGGTACAAGTATGTTGCCAAGGCTTCTAGAAGGTGTGGAGCCTGCTGCCTGTGTTCTGCCTGGGTGTGATGGGCTACATCCAGTCCTCTGGGGATGTATTTCACCTCTGTGCTCTTGAAACCCTGGGAAAGCTTATAAATTCCTTGAATTTCTGGTGGAAAGTTTCTGGGTCAAAGATGAGACCCCTAAAGAAACACAGAGGTTGGAGTCCTTTCATCAGATCCCTCCCAGAAGCCTGCAGTTGGACAGACTTTCCTCTTTCTGTTTTAGAGCTGCTCTTCTCTTTTCTGGGTGCTGTTGAGATGTGACGAAGGATTCAAGACACAAAACCTCAAATTTAAACACATCTGGGAAGACATTTAAAAAACAAGAGAGTAAAAAATCAAGGAAAAATACAAGAAAGGACACATCCAAATCAAGGTTCATACTCTCATTTTTCCCATGTTATACCTTGCTCTTTTGAGGGGTTGGGGGGGAAGGTTTAATACATCCAGAGTGCCAGATTCAGTGCTGGAGAGTTTGCAGGCAGAATTTGACAGCACAAAGGTTTTCAGAAACTATTTTTCTTTCCTTTTTTTATTCCTTTTCCTTTTTTTTTTCCCCTTTTCTACAGCAGTGATTCCCAGCCATTCATCATAAAGCACGAGAAATCAAAGAGCAATATTCACGAGCCTCCTAGTACAGTATGTTAAACCCTGATAACTGTCAGGAAGAGGCTGTCTGAAAGGGAAGAGCCAGGTAGCAACACAGAAAACAAAAATACATGTAGGGAGGAAAAGTACTGAGGAATAAGAGGAGAGAAAACATGCTCAGCAGAGGGGGCTATGCAGTACCTTGTATTTGTCATGCTGCCATTTTGTTAACAAGAGAGATTACACTTGTGTAAATGTTTTAAGTTCTGGAGTTCTGTTCTCAAAGAACCCTGGAGTGACCACGTATGCCAGTGGTAGGTAATGCTCTTACAAATTGCTCCACTGGATCTGGAAATATGTTAGCTTGAATGTATTCAACTAATGTTTTATGCGGACATCTTTCAGCCTAGGGCTTGCCTAGGAATGGTTTTCTGTGAAGATTTGATATTCAAAATGTGAGCTGTTTTCGGTAGATGCACAGGAAGTTTAGAATATGTCTCTATTCTCTGCATGGAGTGTTGTAAGTCTTAGCATCAGATTTTGAGACACACTCTTGCAGTTGTGCAATCAAAACTCCAGTTCAATGGGCATCCTTAAACACTGCCCTTTGGAGGGAAGCTGCCATAGTGCAGATCTAGAATATTTCCCAATAGCAAGCAAAAAGCATGTGATTTCTTTTATTTTATGGGGTTTTTTTCAGTTTGAGTGAATATTTGTATGTTGTCTTCTGCAGAATACTCCTGACCCAAACCTTGGCACTGTTGAGGCTACATGGCTGATAGCACGTGAAAGAGAACAGGGCTTCCCCATAGACCTCCCAGAAGAGCACATTTCAGATCTGCTTGGTGAACACCCATGATGTAGAGGTAAGTCTCCCTATGCTTTTCCTTTTCTCTGTCCAGTCCAATCTGGAGCTATTTCAGGTAATTCTCTCTATTTCAAGGGCATGTTATGAAAAACTAAAGTACAAGTATAAAAGAAATGACCACACCACAGTGCTTTGATAGTAACCAGAGATTTGTGATAAAACCAGAGATTTGTGATAAATAAAAATTGAACCCATCATTATGCATGGTAAGTTCTGCTGGGGGTTTTTTGGATGTCCCATAGTCACCAAAAATAGAGAGCAATGAAACTCCTGATCTCTAGAAATGCTTTCAGCTTTATGCCTCTCTCTGTAATTAATAGGACATTAGGATATCCTCAGCCTATCGGTATTAACTGTGGGAGTTGCTGTAATGATGAAGAGTTGTAGCCATTCCAGAAATCTTGCTTGCTCCTTCAGAGATGATATTCAGAGAATTTGCAAGAGTAAGCCAGTTGTGATACCCTCTTGTCAGTCTAGATTCTTTCTATTCTCTAAGAGTCTAAGAACACTGTTGCTTAGTGGGAATGTTTCTGATTGATGCCTGTTTTGATGCTTAGCTTCTCCCATGCCTCTAGTCATTGCATGTGTCAGTGTCTAGCTAGTTAAGAGGAGATGTGGAAAGTTTCTTTCCAACCTAGGATCATTTTATTTCTTAAACCTGCTAGTAGGAATTATCCTCTGCTTTTCTGGGAGATAATATTGCTTTTAAAACAAGCTCATCATCCACTAATCCATTTTCAAACCCTGTTAGGCAATCTGGGTTAAGTAAGTATAACAGAGTTATCCTACTGGATTGATTGTGTAGAGTTAGATCTTTTACATGTGGGGAGCCCAAGACCCCAGGGTCTAATAGTAATATTGCCTTCTCCATGAATAATTTATTGAACCTGTAAAGACTGTGTTCTATTACAAAGAGTAGATTAGAGGGAAGGGGCTGTAGTTTTTTGGTTTAAACTTTCACAGCCAAACCTGCAACATGACCAAACAGATGTTGATAATGAAACTTAAAGTTCTTTTAAACCTGAAGTAAGCTGGGCTTAGCTTTTCCATGGTTGTTGTTCTCCTGCAGCTTCATGTAATAACTTATTCAGAAGCAACCAAGTTCCTGTTCTTTTCCGAAGTTATCCAGGGCTCACTTAGATTTTGCTGGTACCAAGCCTGTATTTGAATCCTAGTTCTGGTTTGGTATCATAACTCATACTCAAACCTTGCCTAACCATTATCCCTAGAATCTCCTGCATATACAGTTACTTTTACTGTATGCGCGTATTGTAGCTCTTGAAGTATAGCTCATGTTCTTGTTTCTAAGTAAGCAAAATTCCATTCATGTGGGTACTGAAGGTGTTTGAAAAACAATTTCATAAATCCGTAATATTTTTCTGTTGTGATAAAAAATGTAAGAAAAAGAGCAAACAAAATAGAACAGATGTTACATGTAAACACTGAGCTGGATTTTTCTCCACTCATACTGATAATCATGCAAGTAAGAATGTTCATGTTTGGTTTGCATTTTCTATCTAAAACAGGTGGAAGTAGATGAATCAAAGAAAGACAAGAGCATTTCAATTCCTGTGTTAATAGTGTTTTAAATGCAGAAAATACACTTATTCTTTATGCTGGTTTGCTTGTCTTTCTTTCTAGGGGGGGGTGAAAATTGCAAAATGAATGCAAGGATCCTGTTCTTTGTCTCCTGCCATACTCCCTATCTGCGACCTTTTCCTTCCCTCCAAGGCACCTCTATTATGTGTTTTTACAGCTCTCACACTCACAGATTCATCCTGGTAGCGTGAACAGCTGGATGGTAAATGCATTTCCTGTTCTGCCTTCTGATGTCCCAAAACCTTAAAGAATTAAGAGGGGGAAAGAAGCTATCTTGCCAGATCGGGACCAGGGCCTTTTCTATCTCTCATGTTAGTCTTTTTTTATCTCAAATCCATCCATTACTCTGGAGTAGATCTATGTCTCTGCCAGTCTTTCTCACTGGTAACTTGGCTTTATGTAGTTCAACCTGCATGAAAACAGGAGACTCAACTTTATTCCTTGTGTTTCCCGATCAACTTGGCAAGACGGTATTCTTGGATGGCTCTTTCTGTCTGGCTTTATCCAGAAACTCTTTTGTTGCCTCTGATCCTGATTATTTTGTTTCTGCAAGATCCTGCTGTGACCAGTATATAAGTTTTAAGTAGGTGTAGACGTGCTTCTCAGTGTCAGATATGTGACCTCTTCAATTTCCATCCATGAGTACAGCCACTTGAGCTGTAACTTACCTCCATTTACACTTGTTTCTGTCTTTTCCTTTCTTACTCGTTTTTGTTCTCAGAAGGTGCAAGCAGCATTTACTTAAGCTTCGCAATACACAGCATTATTTCTAGGACTGTGTAGATGAAAAAGCATGGTTTAAGGTTCTGGGGTTTTCCCCTTTGAACAAGTGGAGGGATTATTTTCTCCTTAATTCAATAGTAACTTCAAGGTATTTCCTTAAACTGCCCAAAACAAGCAGATGAAGAAATAAAAAAACAACCAACCAGAAGTGCTTTGTAAAGACACAGGGCACTCTTAATGTGAATTGTTTTACACACGTAACAATGGCTGAGACAACCAGGAAACAAGTTTAATTATAATTAAGGCATTCACTCAGGAGAGTCCTAGCACAGAACGGCTTTGACTCAGTTAACTGGTAAATTGTTACCATCCGGATTTGCATAGTGCAAATATTGGCATACTAGAATGCTACAATTAAAATCTCTTGTAATCATGTCTAGGGCCAGAGAAGATACTTCTTCATCCAGGGCAGGATGTCAAGAGGAGGTGGGAGCTGTCTCATGAATGCTGAATGTAGTTCAAAGCAACTTCAGCTCCCTTTGCAGGCCCAAGGCACAGCTGATGAGCTGACTTGGTGTCTTGCCTCTAAGGAAAGCAGGTTGTCCTGCAGTGGAGGTGTAGACACTGAGTCCTAAGCTCAGCAGGAGCTAGGAGCCAATCTCACACAAATATTTGCCTCAACTTGGGGAAAAATGAATTTATTGCCAGTTAAAGAAATATTTAATTATTAACCTGGGTAGTGGGAAACAAACACCTTTGTTGAGACAAAACGCCTCTCCCCTTCCCCAGGCTCAGCTTCACCTCTGGTTCCTCTGTACCCAGCCTGAATGGTGCATCAGGGATGGGCATTGCAATTAGTCTATCACAGTTCTTCTCTACTTTGCTGTGCTCCAGAGTGAGCTCTCTAAGGGCTGTCTGCTCCAGCACAGGGTCCTCCATGGGCTGCAGTGGGTATCTGCTCTGCCATGGAGCACCTCTTCCTCTGACCTTGGTGTTCCCTCCTTTTCTCTCCATGGGCATCTTCTGCCCTTTCTTTCTATCAGTATGCTTCCCAGAGGTGCCCCATGTGTGGCTATGGGCCTGAGCTATGGCTGTGGTGGGTCAGTTGGAAGTGGCTGTGTCTGGCACAGGGCAGCCCTGGCTGCAGGGGCAAGCTGGTGATAGGGTTTTTTCCCAATTCATTTGTGAGTAGCAAGCTTTGGTTTCTCCAAAAGAGCCCCCAGCAAGCCAAATGTAAAGTCCTTTATCTTTTCCAAAGGAGGACTGAGTTTCCTGCTGTAAGAACTGTTTCAGCAGAGACAGGTAGCTCATGATAAATTTAACTGTAATCTGCTAAATATATGCTAATGCTTGGCTTTCGATGTATGAGGATTCATGTCTCTTACCCATTGGTGCTAATTATCTAACATACATTACCATAAAGCTGGGATTGCATGAGGTACGTTAGTGCTTCCTAAACTTTATTTCAGACAACTTTGGAGCTTATTCATCTGTAGGTGATTTTATAGCTCCTGGACACAGCTCACACAGAGTAACGTGGCTCCTTCAGTTTTCTCTGCAAAGATGACGAGAGGCAGGCCTGCTGGTCCCCCACTGCTCGCTCTGGAGGAATGATATTCCCATCACAACTCCTGCTGTAATCACTTCTACTAATCTTGCTCTCCCTCCTTCCCACATAGATTCTCCAGATCATTACACAGGTTAGCTCTCCCCCGCCTGCCCACCAGTCGCAGGATTCAAACAACGAGCCTCAAATGATGCTGAGAATAAATGGAGATAAACAGCAAACCCAAGGAGACAGATAAGGCGAACACCTTGAAAGGGACCAGTAAGTGAAATAGGATGTGACAGGCTCAGGAAGATGAGAGGGAATGATTTCCTGGAATGCAGCAGCAATTTTGTGCCAGCAGCGATGTGCCGGCTGTACTTGACCTTCAGTAACCTTTATCCACATCTCCTACTGCTGCTCCTACAGCTTCTCAGCCTGGTTCTTCCTCCTTTGCTGCTGCTCTTTGCAGTTTCGCTGGTCACATACCTTATCTAACTGGTACAGATGCTGTGTTTTCTGAAATGGGGCTCTTCCTGTGGTGGTGCCACAAACTCTGTGTGCCCCACACCTTCCTGGAGTGGGATGCAGCCTGGGGGCTCTGCGGTGGTGTGTGGAGGGAAGTCCTCTGTGTTTCTTCTTGACAGGTTTGACCTGACATCGTCACATATGGAAATTAATGTCTAACATTAACAGAACGATCCCTCAGGGAAAACTGCTTCTTGAGACCTTCCAGGTCAACCTTGGGTTTGGCTGGGAATTCTCTGGCAAAATGGGTTTTTCCCTGGAAGGTGTCAGTTCCTTGAAATTAAAGCAGTTAATAGGAATGAATAAATGCCAATAACTTCTTGGAAGATTTTCCTGGGGGTTAAGCGTTCAGATTTGACAGGTCTGAAGCGAGACAGAAATCACTTGTCTAGTTTGAAATATCTCGTGAATAGAATTAGAAAACATGTCTTTCAAAAACTGAAATAAAGATGAAATAGTTTGAATATTTGGGGAGTTTCTGTTGACATCATTTGTTGTGGTGGGCAGCACTCAATTTTGCCTCTTTCTCTCAGGTCAGGAGGGCAGAGGCAGAGAATCCTGACAATACTGACAGGACATGGCTTTGGGTAACCACCCTCACCCTGGTCTTGTTCTTCCTTCCTTCCATGGCAAAGGATTTGCCATGTTTTGTGAAGCTATTGTCAAGCAAAACCTGTTAGCAAAGACCACCAGTAGCTTTGGAAGGCAGTGAGTATCCCCAATCCAATCATGCTCAAAAGTATTTTAAGACAGATGGTTGCTTTTGCGTTTAAGCTGTGTATCAGGATGGCAGTTCCTTTTGGCAATGCATAGAGGCCAACGGCAATAACATCAAATATCTGTGTGAGTACTTCATTACATATTTGATTCAGTGTAGTACATCTCCTAATCCTGTTCCTGAAATATCACTGTAACTGTGTTGTTTGGTCTCAGTATGCTCTTGTGTACTCTCATGCCGTGTAATATCAAAACACTTTCTGTTACTAAGAGCAGTGTGTGTTTGTGTGAGAGTGTATCTTTGTGTCTGAAGCACTCCCCTCTGTCTCTTCTTAGCCTGTCGGGAGAAGAGTTTGATTATTTTATAGGATTTTGCTTTGTTTGAAGAAATTATTGAGGGATGTTCAGCTGGAAAGATGAGGTTTGCACTGAAGTGCACAAGTGAGTTTATTTTTCTCTCCTCAGGGAAGAAGGTCCATAGTCCATATGTAGCTCCTCCAAAAGTCGTCTCACTCTCAGGAGTGCCTTGCCTGTTTGCTGTCGGATTCACTGTCTGGAGGAACACGGCTGGCATGGGAGGTGATGATCAGAGAAGAGGAAGGAGGTCTCACAGGTAGGTAGGGCCAGTCCTGCAGAGCACTTCAAATTTCAGGGTAGTGACCTTGAGCTCGTCTCCACTCTGCAGGGAGCCTGCACAGTGAGCCAGAGCACTGGGGTGAAGTGCTTGCTGTGACCTGCATTGCTGATCAGGTGAACTGTTATCTATAGCAACACTTGGTGGTTTTGGGGGATATAGAACTTCGCTCCTAGATCCGAGCTGACGTGATGTAAAACACCACGCAGTTTGCTACTTCATCAGACCTGTTCATTTACTGAAGGTATTTTGTGGCTCTTTTTTCCTCTCTCATTTCTTTTACCTTCACTTAAGTACAAGAAATTTTTGTTTGGCCTGTAATGCACGAATTTCTTAGAGCTGGTGGAAAGCAGTTAAGTTATACCGTTTAGGTCCACAATACTAGACTCTATTACTTAGACTCTATCACTTAGTCATAGAGTGCAGTAAACCTGTCTGCTAGGTTTACCTATCTGTTAGAGAAGCTTAATATTGGGAGTATACCAACCACTGTCTCTCTTAAGATGATTTATTTTTTTTTAGAGATATGAGTGACGTGAGATTTTTCTTCCAATGTTCTTGTGAAGCTCCAATTCGCTCTCTCTATCCATCAGTTCAGATGAGGCCATGCTTCAGTGATATAGTTAGCTTTGTGCCGCCTGCCAAAGGTCCCCAAGAACCTCCAGCCTCATGGAGCAAAGTGTTGATCTGATACAGTCTTTATTCTGCTGGTTCCACTTTCTTCAAGCATCATTGGTGGGTTAACCTGATGGGCAAGTTTTAGGCTAGAACAGATAACCATCTTTTCTCTCCCAGCTGATGTCAGCTCAAAAATGTGTCAATAACTCTGTATTGCAGGCTTTGGTGACCTGAACAAAGAAATGATTTACTTGCCTTAGTCTGGCTTGAATTAATCCTTCTGGGGGATGCAGTAGAGCAGTGATGTGCCATTAGTGACCAAGGATGGGATCACCCCCGAGGTATGTGTAAAAGACTCGCCAGTTGTGATTTTGTGGCTGGCCTTGCAATATCAGCATTTGCCTTAAAGCTTCAGCTGCAGCATTCACAGGAGTGTGTCCAAATTCAACTTGTGCTTAAAAATTGTACTGTTTACGCCCCATGGAGCTATGGGTTTAGATTGAGGAGAAACAGGAGGGTAAAAAGGCAAGATCACTTCCATAGTATTTTGTGATATCTTAACTAACCACCTCCTGAATTTTGGATGCTTGACTTGTGATTTTTGAACTCCTGAGGTTAAAGGGAATAGGATAGTGAACAGAAATCAACACTAACTTGTGAAATCCCACAAAACCCTCCCAGAGTCACGCTTTCACTGATAGCAAATCAATGGTATAAAACATTTTCATAGGCAGTCAGCAACTCATTATTTTGCACTCATGTATGTTGCTGTAGAATTCAATGAGACCTCAACTTTTTAAATTAAATATTAAAAAAATAACTATTGCAGAGAGCTCATCAACAGCAGAGAGGTTATTTGCAGTATTCTTTGCATAGAATATATGTATATTATCTTCACCTACTGTGGCATATCTTCTGCCATGCTTGTTATGTGGCTCTAGACTCCCATTAACTGAATCCCTGGTGAAAAGCCGTTTCCCTACATTATATTGTAATGCTCTTGTTAATGATAAATTGATGAAGAGCTGCTTTTTTAGATTAGGTGAGTGGTCCTTTGATAATGGGGTTGGAATCAGGCCAGAGGTTTTATACTACTTTGCCTGCAGGGTGAGAACCAACTAAAATATTCCTTTCTTGTGTTCTGCTAGAAAATGAGACAGTCAAAGAATTTCAGCTTTTAATTTTAAGAGAGCAGTTCAACACTAGTTTACGTGGTGGGTATTTTTAGACTTTGTCTTTATCTTGCCCCATATTTCTAATAAATTATTAAAGCAAGGTACTTCTCATGTAATTAGAGAGCCAAGCACCTCTTAAACAAGATCAACTTCTGTACGTTTGAATTGACTGGTTTTGTTTTCTGTGGCAAAAGATCACAAGGAAAATACTTTTGCATGTTTCAAAGTTAAGATCAATTGTTATCCTTTTCCAGTTTCAAATGCACCAGATTAGTACTTTTGCTGTAGCAGAAAGCTGTTAGAATATTTATAGTTTTTATTTTTACATAAAACCAGACATTTCCTATTATTTCTTTCTTTGGGCAAGGACTATGCAATGCATTCTTACATCTGTGGATATTTTTTGCTATTAGCATTAATGTAATTGAAATTAAGTGGAAGTAAAATATAGTTTTAAAGAGACACACCTTTAAAGTTTCCAATCTTGGCTCCAATGGTCTTTTTCAGCTCCATGCCTTGCCCTTAGGGAAAAAACCATGGAGTGTGCATTCTCATCTCTACTGATCTTGATTTGACAAGGTCATGCCTTGGTAGGATTGGGGCTGCCTGTTATTATCTTGATGTTGCTTTAAGAATTAGTGGTATATGGAAGAAAACAGAGGGAACAGTGGCATTTTAATACACTCGATAGATATAGGAATCTCTTTGCTTACCTTGTGGCTCCATGTTGCTTGATAAAGGAGAATGCCTAATGGAGATACAGGACATTTAAGTGTGAACTTTCTTAATGGAGAAGACAATCTTAAACTGCAATTTCAGTAAAGCAGTTTTAGGCTAAGGTGACAAAATTGGAGTCTGGATTTTGATTGTCACATTCAAATTTAGGTGTTTGGTTTTGTCCTCTATGAAAAACAAAGATACAAACCAAACAAAACACCCTTAAAAATAATGTGTAGCCTATTTTAGAATTAAGAGTTGGGCATTTCTATCACCCAGAGTTTTGATGACAGGAAAATGAGCATTCTTTCCTGTTGAGGAATCTCTTCAGCCTTTCAGATGAGAGCAGACCTAATCTCACTGTAGGAAGGCATGTTTAATCTCACCATAGGAGAGATTCCCAAATCCCTTATTTGCCTTCTGCTTTCCAACAAGCATTTGTTGTGGTTGTCAGAAGGGAAATTGTGTTCTACACTAAAATTTCTGTCCCTCAGCTAGGTTCATGTTCTGCTTTCAGTTCCTACCCCTGCTAACTCATCAACATTTAGTGTCAGATCTTCCATACAGGCTTTCATTTCCACATCAGAGGGAACTGCCTGGGATCCTGGCACCACCTGGTATATGGCAGTCATTTGCTCACATGTTCCCATGCAAAGACTAAGAATGTATCAGGCTCCAGCCCTTACTGGGAGACAGTCAGTGATGATAGAATTACCTGATGGTAAAACAGACTCTGTGGAAGGTAGCAAGAAAAGGTGAAGGGTTTGGGGCTGTTGTACCTTTTTTCCAAGGATTCAGACAATTCTTCCTGGTCACTAGCATGGAACGGTGCCTCTTGAGGCCATTGTATCCCATGCAAATAGGAGATGCATTGATAAAAGAGGGATCTACGTGCTTTAATTCTACCACCTTTGCTCGGTTTGCGTCTTTTAGCCACGTTTTATGTACAGCTTTCACCACATTGTTTTGTCAAGGACATGATATCTGTGTTGTAATTGGGGAGGTAAAAGGCAAAAGATGTGTCTTCAGTGTTTTAAAAAGAAAGGAAAAATCCTATTTGGAATTCATGAGTGCAGTGTGTGAATACATAAAGGCTTTCTTCACCTGAGAGTTTGCCTTATAGGACAAACATTACCCCCAGTGCCCCTGCCCCTGCAGGGGAAAGGGTGCAGAAATCTAAATATTATGTTTAAAATGATCCTGGTTGTAAAGAGATAGAGCCCAAATACCTAAAAGACAGCTTTCCTAAGTTGATATTTGTTTCAACCTGTGAAAAGAACAGTGGCTGAGTGCTTGTTAAAGGTATATTTTCTTTTAAGTTATATGGAGAGAGATGTCAACTATTTACCATAAATATATTTATACATTTGAATATATAAATGATACTGTTACTTACCTTTAGTAGGTTTCCCACTGACAGGTATGCTCAGAAAACATCTTTCACTAAACCTGAAATGTTGATATAAATATCTGAAGAAAAATACTAATCACAGAATACATTGAACAGACTTACTGATCTTGTATACCTGGAAAAAGATTTTCAAACAGACTTTGTCAGCTCAGCCTTGGCATTCCTTGTCAAACAAAAGCATGCCTAAAGACACATTTCAAAAGCAGACAATGCAGCACTTGCTAACCTGCAGAAAATCGAAAAGGATCAGGGAGGCAGAGAACAAACAGAATAGGTAAGCAATAAGAAATGGAACACAGTTCTAAAGAGCTGTTTCAGAGAGCCAAATATGTTTAAAGAAGCCTGCATCAATAATTAAACATCAGTAAGTAAAATTCCAGTATACTTTTTCACCAGTATTGTTTTAAGTTTTGTAATATAGAAATGAAATTATTGATTCAGTATCAGTAAGAAAAACATAACTAGTGTTAGGGGAGGAAGAAGTGGATGGGGGGAAGAGAATGAGATAGGAGTATTTTTAGCACAGAGATGCTAGTCTGGAATGTTAACTTTTCCTAATAGAAAGTCCACACTTCACTATTCGTCCACTTCAGTCAGCTGAAAATTTGGGTCAGGCGGCTTTATGTGAATTGACAGCAGCTATCTGATTAAAAGTAAAATGCTTTAAAAAGAAAAAGGGAAAGAGATGGAGAGAGGGAAAAAGCCTGTGCTGTGTCACATTCACGCCACTCATGTTGCTTACGTTGTGTCACACTCTACAGTGATTTGATGCTACATAACACAACATGACATGAGTCACAGTTCACTGCTATCCACATTACACTCAGGTAGTTTGGCATAGCTCTAACTTTTGCTTTACTCTCATTTCCTATTCAGTGCACTCCACTTAGACTGGTTGGTTAATGCAGACAATTGCTATACACTCAAAACTAGAGTTCCCTACCCAAATACATTTTTCATTGGATATTAAAGTGGAAACTTCAGTAGATATCTTTTGCACATCCATATGCAGCTGCTTTGCTCAACATAGGAAGGGCATTAATAGCAACTTACACCTGAAAGGGAGGAGTTAAGGGGAGTTTCCCATAGGAAATACAGCTTGTGTCTGTGGCAATGACTTTCTGAGTTGGAGAAATACTCTCTAAATGGAAAATAATTAGACTTTTTTTCCTGCCACCAGAGACATTCCCAAACCAAACCCTCATATTAACCTCCCAGCCTCTCCTTCAATTTCAATTTGAATTGAATACCTTTCTGTTTCAGCAAGATGTGAAATATCATTCCCAATCTGAATTTCTAAGCAGTCTGGAGGAGGCTGAACCAAAACTCCACATCTCCGAATGCTGAGGACATGGGTAATTCAACATCTTCCCTGAGCTTTGCACTTCAGATCTAGCCATTTTAATTGCATGTTTCCCCAAAATAGTAGTCTAACTTCTTTGTGGTCACCCACCTCAGACAACAGCCATCAGCCCTGGAGCACAGTTAAATTGTACCTTTGCTTCCTGTAACAAACTGTTGTCTGTCTGTCATAGCATCTTGTACATGTTGCCTTTGTTCTGAACAGAAGTAGAGAGGAGCACAAATTAACAGGCAGCATTGATGAGTTTGCCTCATTTTTATTGACAGCATCCCAAAGTTCTAGATCCACTTAGCACCTCCAAAGAAGTGATAAGTGATTTAGCTTTTTGGGGACAAATTGGTTCTATTAACTCCAAGTGCCAAATTTACCAAAAATAACTCATTAGCTGTGCATTATGATTCACTAGGGTGCTCTGCTCTTGGCTACATCCCAAGCCCCACATTTGTGTACCAGTGTTCCTATTATGGGGTGTGAGACTTATTAATGGTATACCATATGCACCACTGCATTTTTTTTTCCCTCTCTACAAAGCAGCTTTCCTACACAGATGAGAAGTGACCAGATTTTGAAGGGTTAAACCTATTCTAATGTGATAAAACCTGAGAGACCACAGCAATCAAGCTATCATTCAGTCTCAGCTACTCACTTTCCCCTTTCCTGTGGCTACTACTTGAACCTAATATTCCTTCCTTTACATTTAGGAAGCAAACCAGGAATCCAGAAGAATTTAGTTACGGAGTTGGTTTCTGCTGATAAGTTTGTGTTTGCTGGTGAACAAAAGTGCTCGCTGCATTCCCTTTTGAAATAGCTGTAATTAAACAAACTGCTCCTGCCCACAACTTGCTTCTCACACTTTGGTGGATTGGATTGAAGGTGGAGGAAAAGGGATATCTGATAGTGTGGTAAATGTGACTTTCCTGTGTATTTAAGAGGTATTTTAGTTACACAAAGATCCAAAAGAAAAGCAAAGGTTTTTTGTCTTCTTGTCTCTTGTTTGCAAAGGCAAGGCTGTAATTCCCCTTTTACTCTGCTGTTCTGAATACTGTTGGTACCTTCTGCCTAGAGAGCAGAGACAGAGCATACCCTAAGAAGCACGCTCAGTCATGAAGAATTCTATGCTAATGGCCAATCAAGAAGGTGTGTCTGTGAGCC
>JANHGB010005945.1:0-70345 GCA_026283785.1 Coracopsis vasa
CACAGTGATCAATTATATGATTTATAAGGAAAAGCCAGTATCATGCAAAAACATATAACATTTGAATATTTTTCTCCCAAGAAAATTAAAAAGGAAATGTTATGGGTTGCTTTTAAGAATGTCTTTAAGAAGATGTTCTATAGAAAATTAGTTCTTTAGTGTTTAAAAAGTCTGTCAAACACTTACTGATAAAGCTCAGCATTATTTTTTATATGGACAGTGCTTTTAAAGTATTTTGTTACCTGTGCTTGTATAAACAGTTGCATCATTGCTTTGCATAGGAAATTGAAATGATAGTATAAGCTTCATGACAGAGAGAGTGAGGGAGATGTGGAATTGTTTCCCTGCTTTTAAGTGGGTCCAGAGACTTGTGCACTAAGAACAGAGCACAAACTGGACTTAATATTTTAACTGGAAGCAAGGAACCTAGGGAGAAGTGAGACGGGGGGGAAGTATATACACTTCTGATCTCTCCCTGAGAATTTTTGCAGTTATTAGTGGGAAGTGTAGTTAGCACCTAAAAGCCTAAACACTTTCTGAAATCTTTGTTGAATATAAGTCTAAATATTATTATAAGACCTTGGGAAATAACTCAAAGGTAAAGTTGTTTTCTGCAATTTGTTTGGAGGAAACTGGTGTAAAGTTAAGTTCAATGACAGTTCAAAGTCAAGAAAAGTCAGGCTGAAAGCCAATCTTCATACTGAGAAATTCCTAACAAAGACTTCTTTCAACAAAAAAATCTTTGTACCAGAAGTTGCACATCTCTTTCTGAGATAGTGTTTCACAAAGAGGAACTAGAATTTGCATTATGTCATTTTTGTTTCCTGAATACCATTAATGCATTTCTTTCACAGGAATTGCTACATTTTTTCTAAGTAATAGGCCCATGAGTTCAAATGTTCTGCCCTTTCTTTGCAGTCTTCATTTGTCCAGTGCTCAAAACACTTTCAGCAGACAGCTTTGTCAGTTCTGTTTGTCAGAAAAATTATTTTGTGGCACACTTGGAGGCTGCTATTTGTCTGTTGGCTTTTTAGTTTGTCATCTAAATCACACTTCAGAAAGCAAATAAACCACAACATAACCCCCCCCAAAAAAAATAAGTACTTCTGATTAAATTATAATTTTTTGTGAAATTTGCTGGGATTTCAGCTCTCCAGTTCTAAAATCGAAAGCTTAGTGGTGGGTAAAACTAAACAACACAACTATCATACAATTACAGAGGTTTTCAGAAAGATAGACAAATACTAGATCCAAGAAACTGCTGTCTTAAAAATATTAATACTTGCTGAATCTAATCCCTCTGAGACATGGAGGCAGAGAAGGGCAGACAAATGAGATACTAAACATTAATGGTTTTATTTTAAACTTTGGGGTTTTGTTTGGTTGGGTTTTGTTTGTTTGTTTTTTCTCATGTGTCACAGTCATGGTTTTAAAGACCAAGTATCCAAAGACGTGCTGTTCCTAATTTTTTGTGAAGTGCAATATGTACATCCTTCCTGGTTTTTTGTATTAAAATTATTACTAGCTACTTTACTTACTTATTATTGATCAGTAGTTGCCAAAATATCTGTTTCAAAGTAACACCACTGTAACAATGAATGTTTTTGAAATGTTTTGGAAAGTATGACAAGGAACTGAACATGGACCTCTATGTGTCTAGTGGGGTCCCTTTCTCTACCAGTTTACTTCCTGAATCTTTTACCTGCATCTTCTGCCTTCTTTGTGCAGACCAACTTTGGAACTGTGTGTTTGGGGTTAATTTTTACTATTTACTTGCTATACATGTCTTCTCATTGTGAAAGGTGCCGATTTTGTGATTGTGGCAGCATTGTGCATGCTTGCAAGGCTGTAGAACATACAGAGACAAAACATTCTTTCAAACTGGGTCATGAACCCAGCCTGTTATTTCCTGCTAGGGATGTGTTTCCAAACATAAGGCAATGATTAAGAATAGACATTGAGGAGAAACTTGGAACATAGCACCTTGTTTCAAATTTAGAGATTTCTCTTCCTCAGTGACCTTTGTACTCATTTGCAGTGTGTGAAGGTGGCAACCTTAACCACACCTCGCAACTTGCAAACAGTTCTACTTCATGTTATTGCCAGTAGATGGCATTCTTTATATTAACTAAATAACAATTTGAAACTTTTTTGTCTGTTTCTTTGGGGGGCAGCAGGGAGGCAAAGGTATAGACATTTGCTTTTCAGAGCATGAATGGGGATCATGCATGCATTCTATTTTGAAATGTTTAATAAAATTCCTTACTTCAAGAAAGCAATATTACCTTTTTAAAAATGAAAGTAATTTCAGATTCATTTAATGATGCAATTCAACTGATTTATAATTTTTACTTTTATTTGGGTTAATGAAGAGGAAAGGATTTTTCTTTTTCTCTTTTGGAAGGATAAAACAATATTTAATGGAGGGCTTAGAGTTCAATATTGCTGCTTCCAGTCAAGAAAACTTCCTTAAAATATATTTGTCCTGCCCTATCGCTTACTGTATGCAATACCTACAGATTATAGACACAACCATTTTTTCTGTAGTAGATCTGTAATTACCTGTGGCAGAGCTGGGGGAATAACCCAGCAACCTGAGTCCAGGTGTAATTTATAGCTGACTAACAGTTTTATTTATTTATTTATTTATTTATTTCCATTTTTGAATGCTTATTCCAAAGACCACTGGTTAAGAAGGAGATGTATACTGACAAGAGAGGTTTTTTCACCTGTTTTAATGAATACTGAAATAAGACAACTGGAAGCTAAGAAGATTTTTAGTGCAATAGTCATATTGGAGTCCATGACCTTTGTAATGACAAATGTGAAACTGAAGTGTAAAAGATATTTCAAGATCTATTGCATTTGAAAATGTATTGTATATTCCACTGCATAAGCCAGATATTGATCCCTGTGGCTTCTGAATGTGTTGAATGTTTATTTCACAGTCACCAATCAGTAAGTAGGAGCCCCCCTGTGGGTGTGTTTGCTAGAAGTCTAATGTCCTGTGCTGGGGGTTCAATTTGCTATCGCATGTGAACTTACTTAGTACATCAATTCATGCCTGTACAACTGCCATTTACCCAGATGTGAGCTTGAGCTGAGTTTGAGCAGCCTCTCAAATTCTGGGCAAATGGAGGTGGTACTATCACATGTAGAGCACTTTCAGATGCAACTATTGATGCTGACTATATATCTAATTAAGTAATGAATTCATATCAGCAATGGCTTTGTTTCTAAACCTAGCCTTTGAATGACTGTGATTTTCAGCCCTTAATAGCGTACAAAAGTGTCAAACTGAAGTTGGAAGATCCTCTGTCTCAGTAGGTCAACTGACCTACATAGGCTTATGCCTTGTAGCATTGAAGAAACAAAATAGAATTTTACCTTACTGCACATTTTTGCTGCATGGAAAAAGATGTGTTATTCTGAGGACTATTAGTGACCTGGTTGCAGTGGTAATTCCTGTCATGGTCCCGTAGTGACAGGACCAAGTTGAGAGCCAGAAAAGAACAAAGGTATTTTAATTATGATTATGGGCAAAATATCCATGGAAGGAATATTCAGGTTATCAATAATGCTGTGTTACCCAGAGGTTATTCTATTTACACAGTCTTCACTGGAAATGTCTTTCATGAGCACTGCTTCCTTAGGGAAGATGCTGCCAAATGAATTTGTCCCAAATACTACCTCACCACATAAGGAACTGCATTAATTTTATATAGCTTAAGGAGTAAGATATTTACCCTTCTCTGCATAGAGGTTCAGATTTTTATGCAGAACACACACTAAAGCATACTTGAAGAGTAGCTCAAAGTATCTCCTACCCTTTAAAGTCTCATATAAGCTTTAAGTGGACTCTGAAAGTAAAAGGAATTAATGGAAATCAGAAACATCACAAGCATATGCAAACTTACGTTTTTATGAATGTAATGGCATACTGGAATTCTCTTTGCTTCATATATGTTAAACTAGAGGTGCACTTTAATCTTTGTTGTGATTGGTAGATTTGATTTAGTTATCCTTAATCCACGCCTTCATCAAAAAGCACAGGCTACTAATCTGTTTTATCATTATCGAAATTATAATTAACTTGATCTGGCATCAAATGTTATAAATGCTGGATCAATTCATTCAGATTTTTACCTCTAGTTACATTGTTTGGGCTCGTACCCAAATGAGTAATAGTTCTGTTTTATTAGTTTCAGTATGTTTTAAGACTTGAAAGATGTTGCCATAACCAAGAAGGATGCTTATCTTTTTCACTCTTTTGGATGTAGAAAAAATTGGGTAGTTAGTCTGAACAGTCTGAAATTTACTTTGTGTTAGCTATCTCTTTAGTTCATATCACAGATTCAAAGATATTTCTAGATACCTCTCTGTGACCTTTGCTACTGATCCATTAGCAATTTGACTGTGATGCACCGTTGGTTATCATCTAATACAGATATTTGCAAGAAATAATCAACACAGAGTCTTCTTCGTCTCATGTATGATGTATTGAATTCAATTATTGGCATCTTACATGCATTAGTCATAGGTGACTGATTTTTGACTGGAGATGCCACAGTAATGTTGTGGTCAAAAATGTATTTGTCCATTTTTGCGAGGATACAGATGAAGAATAATTGAATAATAAACATCCAATGATTGCTTTATAAGCATGTAAGTGATTAACACAACAAAAAGGAAAAAAAAAGGGTAGGATATATAGAGGTAAATCATAAGTGTAAATATGGCTATATAATTTCTTAAGCCTTAACAGTTCTTTAGTGGCAGTGGCAACCAAGGACAAGACAGCAAAAAAAAAAAAGAGCTCAAAAGAGACAGAGAGAAGGGCATTACGAGTATTAATATAAATGCATTCATTAACATTAATACAGGTTTTCTTGAGATCTGAAATGGGCATAATGATGAGTTGTGTCTAAATCAAAGCAAGGTGGGCAAGAATCTGTCACTTGTGGAATTATCAAGCATGCCAAACTTCACATAATAATTACAGTTCCATTTTTGGGTCATCTTAGTGAATATATTAACAGTAGGTCACAGGAATTTCAGAGAAAACCTTTTATTCCCAATGTTGGGCATAGTGAGGTTTATGAGCATCTTGAAGAGACCATCAGTCTTTTGGGTAGGAAGCTTGCACATCTGTACATTTGCAAGTTGTATCAGTTTCTATTGAAATCAGGTGGATCATTTCTCAGATGACAAACTTTCAAGGAAGATCTAATAAGCAGATACTTAGAATGAAATGAACAAGAAGAAATAAAGAAGTGATCTACTAGAGTTTATTCTCCCATTCAGCAGTTTTTCTTGCTCCTATGTTTAACTTGTAGATTCTTAAGATTCATTTCTTTATCACAGTTATAAACTAATGTGATGGGTTTGGGTCTGATAACTCAGACTAAATAACCTTATAAATGGTGCTTACTGATATAGAATTGTATATTGACTGTCATTTTGTCACATGATAAGTATAGCTGTGTTTCTGAAGAGCTCTTTCTGAGGTTGTAAATGTGGTTCTTTCTCAATGGGAATGACTCATCACAAATTTGATATTGTGATATTTTCAGATTTTCTTCCATCTTGTCCATGTAGCTTAGCGTCACTCTTCAGTTTGTATGTTGATTGAAGTGAGCCAGCAAGGTGGCATAATTTTGTCTAGATTCATTTAAAAGGACTGTGGAGCAATAGATCCTTTAGATAATGGAGTGTGATTATAATTTGTTCTGCTTAAAAACTTGTGAGAAAGAAATATTTCTCCTCGCAGACGGAGGAGACTTTTTGACAGCTTTCTCTTAGGAGATAGAAAAAGGCTATTCCACCTTTCATAACAGCAAGTTTTCTCTGGGGATTAACGTACCTAGATTTTGAATGATGGACCATTTAGCCATAGTTAAGGCAGATGATTATAGGCACCATAATTTTTGAATATTTAAATTTAAATTTTTATTTTAATTTTCTTTTAGCTTGCTTGTGCAAAATAAGAATTCATGTCTGTGAACAGCTGAGTGTTGCACAGGCACTCACAGAAAGTGAGTCTCAAGTTCAGAAGTTAAAGACTTGCACTCGAATTGCTACACTTCTTTCTTTCAAATTTAGGGCAAAGCTTAGCTCAGCAGACTGGCATAATTATTCAGTCTTCTTCCAGAGGTGAGTAAATAAGCCAGTCAGGGACCTGATCACAATCTTTACATGGAGTTACTTTATGTCAGTAAGGGTTGTGTGATGCTAAAAGCAATGCATTCTGTATATTTTACAGAGAACGTGTTACAGTTTCTAAACCCCTTTGTCAGAATCCCAAATAACTTGTGCCTTGTGCAGAAGACTTTCAAGACTGAAATTTCAGCTTGGTAATGCACTTGTGTTCTGCTGAGTATGTTCTATATAGTTTTACAGGTAGGATGCCTTCAGGAGGTTCTTCTTTTGATAAAATAAGTGTTCATGGGGAAATAATTCAACCTACATTTCTTCAAGAAGTTCTTTCCAAATTGCCATAATAATGATACATTTGTATATGATTTGCCTAATAATGACAGAAGTGTTTTGGTGTAAGGTACTATCATCAATGACAAAAAATCACATAGACAACGTATCATGTAAATCACACAGTTTTCAAAAACTCCTTTCAAACTTTTAACTCCTTCATTGGGGGCTGAACACAGAAAACTTCATGGCAAAGAGGAGTGTTCCTGCTGTGTCTGAATATCTATATTCATCTCCGTAGTGAAGCACTAAAAAGAGTGAGAAACAGCGCTATGAGCACTGAGGTCAGAGAAAGGCGGGGGTGCTCCATGGCAGAGCAGACATCCATTGCAGCCCATGGAGAACCCACACTGAAGCAGGAGATAAGCATGAGGAGGAAGGAGTGGCAGAGAGGAGCTGTTACAAACTGACTAGAAATTTCAGTTCCCCATCCCCTCATGTCGCTGGCAGCAAAGGGGAGGAATCAGGAGTGGAGGAGTGAAGCTGAACATGGGAAAGGGCTAGGAGCAGTATAGTTTAAATGTTTATCTTTTTGTTTCCCAGTACCCGAATTAGTGATTACATATCTAATTACTACTATCAGATATTAAATATTTATTATCAATTAACTAGTAATATTATTATAATTAAATTAATTTTCTCCAAGTTGGATCCAATTTGCCCACTGAATTTAGCTTTGAAAAGATAATGCACAGTTCAGATGTTTAGATTCCATACAGACAGGTACTGGGGTCAATAGTTTCTGTTTAATTTTAGAACAAAGCCGTATCTTCAAGAAAGGTCTAATGACCCTGATTTGGAAGGTGAACACAGCACTTCTTCTGATGGCATTCTGATGATTAAACACCTTAATTACTATAACCATTTTCAATATAAATACTAAACAGGTTATTGATACTGTCTCAATCCTGCAAGACAAATAGGCAAGAATGAATTCTGGGGTGGTCCACTTGGAAAGAGGAAATCTGGTTCCCTACTCCCACAAAATCAGAAGTTCATGGTCATCAAATCTCAATTTCAGGAAAAAATAAGCTTCATTCATACTATTATATCCATCTATACATATGCTGCTAAACTAATTATTTTTTCTAATGGTAGTTATCCTTAGTCAAGAAGAAATCAAGCCTCAGGACCCTTACCTGAAATTTTGGGTAACAGTGGTGTTGGCAGTCGTGTACTAAGAGTGGATAGTGACTACTAATACCTAATCCGAATGATCCTGGGTGGTAGAAGCACAAACTGCCAATACTTTACCATTAGCTATATTAATAATAAACATATAAATTTCTATCAAAATACACAATCATGAAAAAAATAGTAGCAAGGAAGATTCTTTTCAATTCTTTCACCTCTTCTTTTTACTACTTTATAACATTTTAAAAAACAGTACTTGGAGGTGTATATTGTCTTTGTTCAGCTTTTCTATTTTAACCTATGACAACAGAATTTAGTAAAACTGTATCCTAGAAAAAAGCATCAAAGGATAGGCTAAGATAGTTGTACTGTTTTCACAGGTAACAACAAACCTCTTAAGATCAAGCAATGACTTGCTAACAGAGAAAAAGTTGAAGAATTGAGACTTAAAAGCTTTCCCTTCTTTTTCATTTTTTCCCCAGCACCATCTACTTCATTAATAAAACACCAAAAGGTTGAGATGATATTCTGGATGGTAATGATGTGACAAGTGGGACCCATTCTCCATTCCAAAAGGCCCTATGTTATAGTGTTTCTAATTAGACCTGTAGCAGAGTATACTACACAAATTTTACACTTCTTACAGAGAACTAAATCACAAGACAGTTTTGTAGTTTTGCAGGTCGCTTCAAGGTAACCTCTTGCTTCAGTCTGAGATAGCTCAGACCTCTCAGTGTTTGCCTTCAAAGATACCACATTAGTGTTAAGTAAGCATAAAATACTGCATGGTGGGTCTGTTAAATGGCACTATTTGTGTGAGAGGAGACACATAATGGCAAGCTAATGATTCTATCATGTCTGTGTGTTTAATAAACCAAACTGACTTTTGTATTTAGGTGCTGCATTTAGTCACCAGCTACCTCTGGCTTAGTTTCAATTAATCTGTGATCATCTGTATTCTCTTGGTGCCTCTGGTCTCCAATCAGGAGTTGGCAGCAACATTTCTGTAAACACTGTATGCCTATGCGGCAACAAGTGATGGCTCTTGTCTGAAGAGGTTTCTTGTTTTAGGAGGGGCCATTCTGTTCTGTTGACAATGAGTAATGGCATATGGGAGACAAAAGGGAACATTGCCTTCTCAATGTTAGCTGAGATTTTAATTGTTATCTTGTCCTCTGTGTTATCAATTATGATGTCGCTTTCTCTACTCTGGGGTTCAACAAAAAATGCAATTTATTGTGAAACCTGATATTCCCCAGCAAGAAATACATAATCAGATACTTAAAAACAGCATCAAAGAATATTTTGAACTTTTAGCCTCAAGTGCTGAGTAAAACCTACTTCACTGCCTTTAGTGGGGCATCAGTTCTAGTAACTAGGCCAGATGTGATACCTGGATGAAAAATTTTAACATAGTTATTTACCTGATTGTTTTATTCATACTTTGAAAGTTTCTCTCAGCTGCTTTGAAGAGGACTTTGGGATACTGTAAAGAACAGGAAAAAAATCAAAATAAAATGCCGACTCTAAAATTATTTAATTTTTTAAGTGCTATTTGCTAGCAGCCTTTCAGCTTATCTTCATTTCACAAATGCAAAGTGCAAATGCATCGATGGCAATGACATTTACAATTCAACCCATAGCATCAGTATACTCAAAATCATACAGAAGATTGCATATTCATGGCTGCATTTATAATACTGCCCATATTTATGGCTATATTTTATTTCTTAGGAGTTAGTGAGAACTGCCTGCACCTCTTAAATTTTTGATCTTCATCTGAAGGTGCTGATCTTTCTGATTGTTGATTGATTTTCTTTGAGAGGAAGAATATTTTGAGAATAGAAGAAGGCAAAGAGTGATTATTTTTTTCTTTTTGTTTTTTTTTTGTTTGTTTTTTTTTTTTTTGTTTTGGGTCTGTCTCTTTTTTTGTTTGTTTTGGGTGGTTTGGGTTTTTTTCTTTTTTTAATATTTATTATTATTTTTCCTTTCTTTTTCCCCTCTTAAAAGTTTGCCTCTTTGATACCTGGAAAGAAATAGACTTCTCTGTACTCTGAGTCAAGCAAGAATGGTTACAATTCATGAATGTTATAAGCCTTTTCTCATCTGACTTTTTCTATATTATTGTGTCTGTTTGTGGATCCAATGGCAATCTTGAAGGGATCCCTGCTCTTCTGTGAGGGATGCATGTAAGGGTGCCAAGTTTATAACATGGAGTTTGGCATATCAAATCTGAATCTTCAAAAGCTTTTCATGGTCAGTAAATAGATAAAGAATCAGATACACTACTTCTTAGCTTCAGTACAGCAATTTCTGTATTGTTCAGTTTTGCCTAGGCTGAATCAAGATCTCTTTGTGTATTTTGGAAGATGTATAGAAACTTTCACTTTAAGGGATATTCCATGATACATGGTACCTCATAGCTTCTAGTTTATAAACAGGGTAGTACAAAATTATTTTCAGTTTTGCTGTAAATATAGATAGATGGTGCCCTCCATTAATATATATTATGAGGCTGCAGTCAATAGTGGCAGTTAATGTGGTATCCAAGTTCCCTCCATGAATAGGACCTAACTTCTGGGAAAAGAAATAAAAGAAGGCACAAAACTTATGCATGTATTCCGTAGTCGAGTTATTTGGAGCAGAAATATCTGAGCCTATTTACTGTTTGTTCCTACTGAAATTGCTTATTTCTTTTTTTTTTTTTTCTGAAGAACTGTGAAATCTACATTTGTCTTCCCAACTATTTCAGACACATCCTGCAGATACTGCTAATTAAGAGCCAACTACTGGTTGGAGTTTCCCTCAGTGCTTTCCACTGATTTGTTTTTGTTTATGATGTGTTTTGTTTGCTTCATTTCTGTGATACATTTGTGCAGTCTTATTTAGCCTTCAGATCATCAAGTTACTGGAGCATCAGTGCATACTGCATGAAAAGAAATGAGTCATTCACCCATACCCAATCTTTTGTTTCTTCAGCTGATTGAAGGGTTCAATAAATTACTGTGGTTCATAATGACTATAAAAGTTAAACACTATTTTTATCTATTCAGCTGTGTTTTAAATACAGCATTGGGATCTATCATTCTGTCATGGAGAGAGGCTCTGGAAGCATTTGACAACTTATAATCTTTCCTCCTTCACATATTCATGAGAGAGGAAGATTATGCATGCAAGCAATAACTTTACACATTAATTATTGAGTCAGGAAGACCATAACTTCGTGAAAGACAATGCACAGAATTGCTTCGATTTGAAGAAAAGATAAGCCCAAGTGCAAAAATCCTGAGGTTTGAATAACAACAGATAATTTCCTGTCTTTCCTCTTCTATCCCTTATCTAAGTTTCAGGCTAGAATATCTATATTATGAAAAGTCCCTAAGGAAGAACAGAAGTGAGCAGCAGGAGATACAGCTGTTCATTGGGCTTGTTAATGTGTTCGGGCAATGCCTAATGGGTGCCTATTTCAGGTGGTGTGATGAGATCCATCTGTCAGTTGATTCAGTTGTGTTTCTTAGTATGCTGCAAGAAGTCAGCAGGGCCAAGACCCTTTAACTTCCTACACATTGATATATTACTTTCTTCCCGGAAAGAATATGGAGCCAGCCAGTTACCGCGCACGAACCATGCATCATGAATGGTAGGCTTCTAGTACATCCTCCTCTCTTCTTTAATACCTTCTTGTTTGACTTATTGAATCAGTGCACCCATCTCAGTACATCAAACAGCACTGAGGTAGTCCATTTATTTGTTCATGGCTGTTGGTGAGCTACTCACTCCAAGTAATTCAACTGGCTGTATTTTGCACTCATTCTTAGACTATTGGTGCTTTTTTGATGCTAGCACTTATAATTCATCCTGGTATTAGGCAGGAATAATTCACTGAAATAATTTGTTTGAAAGGGAGAGAGAAAAACACTTCCATTGCCCTTTCATCTACACACTGTAACATAGAGACAGCACTTGGCAGGAGTTAACCTGTGCTATTGAATAATCTTTTGCAGATTAAAAAATGGAGCCATACTGAGCAATTCTTTTCATTCAAGTGACGTTTGGATATGAAGCTTCCCACAGCCCTTTTTTTCAGATAACATGGACTGGATATGAAATGAATTTAGTGCAGAATAAGAGATGGATGTTGTCTTTAACCTAAAGAGTCTTATGTTAAATGTTAAACCACAGAGACCCTGTGGTTTAAGGTCATAAATGTTCCATTTCTAGTAACTTTAGCTTTTTTATCTGTATTGCATGAGATAAGAACAAAGCAGTTACAGGTTTCCACATACATTTATATGTATGTAAGTGAATGGACATGGTAGCAATAACACTTGGTACTGTTACATAATTTGTTCTGTGTTCAGCCATAATAAATCCTGCTGTACAAAAGGGACCCAAGTAGGGGCATCTGGGTTATGTTGTTTGGAATTGCTAAGCTTTTGTACTTTTGAGGCTTTATCTTACTGTCACACTTGTTTTACCAGAAATTGTATTAGTGGCTCCTAAAATACATGTAATTATTTTTATTTATTTTTTATTTTAATTTTTGAGAAAGTGTGCATTGATGTGCTTTGAACCTGTCTTGATACAAAACAAGCATCCCTCATAGATTCATAATGACTTTATATGTTTCTTCATAGTTGTAGGCTTTAAATAATGCTATTCTAAGATTTTGGTTTTAGTTTTCATATTATATTATATTATATTATATTATATTATATTATATTATATTATATATTAATACTGTATTTATTGTATTTATTGTATTATATTTATTATATTTATTATTTGTTATACACCAGAGTTACTCTTAACAAAGCACAGAAAAATGCATTGTTTAAAAGATATAAAGCAAGTTTAAAAACCAGAGAATTTTCATCAGCTTGAAGTTGTTTCACACCTGTCTTCAACCCATGCCATTTACTTTAGTAAAATGTATTTTACTTGTAGGCTGCCCTGTTTTTGACCACCTTCTCCTAGAATTCCCCTATTCTTGGCTTAACTTTGCATTCAAGTTGATGATGGGCTTTTCAGCTTGCTGCCTTGCTTTGTTAAGCACCATAAGGCTGCTTGTCCTCTTGGATTTCTTTGAATAACCTTTTGTGGTGTTTGGAATTCATTCTACCCTATGTATGCTCTCACACAATATTGCCACCATATCCAGGTGCCTTTCAGATGCCTTCTAAACAAAAGTGCTACCGCTTGAGACTTGCTCTTTTTCTTATCATTTCCCAAAGGAAGAGCGTTTTGTTTTGAGGAGGTGGATTGACGATGTTATGATGATGTTTATGTTAGGAGATGTTGAAAAAGAACTACACCTTATCCTCCCAGCAGAGAATGGTAATTTGTGTAGCAGTCTTCATGCTCTGTAAATTTTTGTTTTCTAATTGCAGACCTGCTCCTGAGAATCTCTCACTGCAGTGTAGATCAGGGTTTTTTTTTTTGTTTTTGTTTTTGTTTTGTTTTGGATATAAAGTACCTTTGTGCCTAATCTGGATTTGAGATTTTACTGTAGAGCTTGTGCTAGAGTTTAAGGCAAACCCTCAGGTATTATGGTCAGTGCTGCTGACTGACTCAAGCACAAATACAAGTTTTGGGGGGGAAGGGATTGACAACAGCCCTGAGGAGAATGACTTGGGGGTGCTGGTTGCCAATAAGCTCAACAGGATGATCTTTAAAATGGTTGTTTTAGATGATCTTTAAGGTCCCTTTGAACCCATAACATTCTATGATTCTTTCTATAAAACAAAAAAACCCAAACCTGTGAGGGTGGCCGCACGTTGGAAGAGGTTGCCTAGAGATTTTGTGTGATGTCCATACTTGGAATCATTAAAAACCCAACTGGACACAGGTTAGCCTGCTGTAGGTCATGGTGGCCTGAGCAGAAGGGTTGGACTAGATGATGCCGAGGGGTGTGTTAGCACATCTACTGTTCTGTGATCCTCATTAATTACGCTGTTACTCATATTAGCAGAAAAAACTTTCCCACAGGGACACAAAATCTGTTCAAATTTGCAGCATTGATTCATGGCAACAGTTTCATTTTCCCATCAATACAAATGAATTAATTTCAATTACAGATAACTTATTGCAGCCTCTTAGGTTTATGGGACAGCAGTACTAGACAGTCCATCTCTGCTAATGTCAAATGGTGTAATTTCATGGTACGAGGCTAACACGTGAGAGTAGTGTGGCTTGTATGCTCTAATGAAAAGGAAAAGCAAAGAAACTGTTCTATATCTATGTGCAAATACTACTGTTAAATTACGTTCTTTGGTGTTACCTTTTTAACTTGTGTAACTTGTACATGAGAATTAGAGGGTCACTCATCATGTAACTACTCAGTAACTTGCTTCCCTGCAGCAGGTAATCCCTGTGATTGCCTGGACTTCCTTGGGAAGAGAACATTGATGTCAAGAGGAGAGTTAAAGGGGTGTATTCAGAGAGCTGCTGCTTCTGGGTTTTGTGTTCTGCAAGAATACATCCCTTGTTGGCTAGTTTATGGTTCACTTCGTGATAACTAATGGGGTCTCTTTAACTGAGATATTTAGAGCCATGGGCATGCTTAAAAATGGGTTTATTTTCATTAAAAATCTATCTGCAGAAGACAAATACATGAGCCTCTACGGAGCCTGAGTTCCAGCCACATGACCCTAGTTTCCATGGACATCTAATCAAGGGCTTTGGATGGTATATACGGCTGTCTAGGAGTTAATAAGATTCTTCAGACCAATATATCATTTCGTTTGGAGCACAGGCCATGGATGGGCTCAAAGCTTTTCAGCACTGCTTAGGGTTTGTCTGTAGAGTCTTCTACAGAAAATCCTGAGTTTGTGTGGTCTTGCATGGGTTTTGTGTATAGAAGAAACCTGTATCAATCTGTACTGCAATTTTTCAGATTAAAGTCTTTTTGGAGAAGAGAAAAGAAAAGAAAGTGCCCATGAAAATAACTGCATTTGCAGTATAAAACTAGAAACATAGAATCATAGAATAGTTTGAGTTGGAAGGGTCTAGATGACTTTTAAAGGTCATCTAGTCCAACCCAATGTCATAGGCGGGGACATCTTCAACTAGATCAGGTTGCTCAAGCCCCTGGTCTCTTGACATTTGGGGTGGGGTTTGTTTGGATTTGTACACTGATTTTATTGATCTTCTGAGCACTAAACTTCTGCTTAGCAGTGGTGGCTTTTTTAGGGTAAACCTAGATTATCTTTTTGATAGATACTAAAAGTGAGAGGACTTTGTATTGTTTTATAGATATTTGTTTTACTGTATAAATTGTTTGGTTTGTAGATAGTTTTCACTTGTGTAGTGTAATTTCTTGGGGAAATACATTTCTTTTTCATTAATTGCAGCTATAAATAAAGTAGTCGAGAACTAGAGACGGGTGTAGTGTTTCCTGTTGTGCTCTTTGAGAGAATGAGTCATTCATTTAAGTACCTGATACTGATAACAAAGGCTTCAGGGAAAATATTAAATTCTGTCATTGTGATTTGCCTGTGCTCAGGCTCCTGAGCCTGAGATCGACATTCCCAGGCTGTCCAGGTCTGCTGCAACACACCTTGCTCTGGCAGTCTCCTGTTGCCGCTCTGCCTGCTGACCCCCTTTCCCATCATAACTTCTGAGAGCCAAACTGTGCATGGCAGACAGACCCGATGTCTCTGGCAGTGATGCTGAGATGCATGCAGTCTTACTGTTAGAGAGGAGGCAGAGCTGCTGCCTCTTGGGAAGGAAGCAAAAGAGTGACTGACTTTTTAAAATAAAGGCTTCATTTGTGCGAGTGTGCGCATGTCTGCACTGCAAGAGTTTTTACATGTTTTGCATGCTACTGATGTTGTAGTACATGTGGTTGCTGCTTATTTTCAGCTGATGTCTCCACTGCTCTTTTTCCTCTCACAGCTGAGTATCAGTTTCTGCCCTTGTGTGATCTAGAATTACCACACCCTATAACTTATGCCTCCCACTTTTTCTCACAGATAAATAATGAGTTCTACTGATTATTTTACTTACTTCTTCCCACTCCCTTGGCACCAAGACTCAGCAGCCTCCCCGCTCCAGGAGGGGGAAATGAAAATACCAACACAATTACTAATTCTTCTGTGGCAGCCTCTTATTTGCTGTTGTCAGTGCTCTGCCATAACTCGGGTTCCTGGGGAGAAAGGTTAAAATCCAAGCAGTTGCTGGGACCTTACATCTTCCTGCAGAGGAATTTAGTAATGCACCATTTTTTTTCAGTTGCATGGAGCTATTGAGAGGAGGTTTAAATACAATTTGCTTATGACTGTATTAGCAGAGAGGAGCCAATCCACCTTTATTTTTTTTATTGAAATTAATGCTGTTTAGTTCATTATTGCTTGCTGTTAAAAACAAAGCAAAATAAACCAAAACCTTTATTAGCTTAAAAAATACGTCTGCAGAATTAATTGCTTTTTAAGCATAGCGTTAAAGTGTTGCTTTTATTTGTCTGAGTAATTTGGGGTACTCTAAAACAGCAACGAAAGTAAATCCCACATTCGTGCTGTGTTTAAAGCAATTTTGACACTTTTAAACTGGTAATAACAGGCCTATTTTATTTCTCTAATAAGATGTTTATAGTAAGTGTGCAATGCTCCATCTAGGCCTGACTTCCAGCTGAAATCAAGTATGATAGAGCTTACCAAACTCATTGTGTTCAACCTGGTTAGCAGTAGTTGGATTTGGTTTTCTTCTTTGCTAACAGACCTCTGACATTTCCTGGAAAAGGGTAGGGATGAGTTTTTGATAGTCTGTAAAAATCCATAGGAGCAAACATAGCTTCAGCATTAATTCATGCCATACTAAAACCAGAGATAGCATTCTAATGTTGGAATATTTCTCACTACTGGGATTTGTTTCCTCTTTGCTCTCTCATACCAGTTTAATCCCTCTCAGTGAAAGCTATGAACAGCAAATGCAACTTTACACTTACTGCAAAGCTGCCTGGTTCATTTCCAGTGCTTGTTGTTGATATGCAGGTCCAAGATCAACAGTTGGGTTTGGCTCTGGAGGCAGCTGCCTTACAGAGGGTTGGATCCTGCTGCTGTCAAAGGATGCCCTGGAGCTCAGGGCTCAGCAGGACTCAGAATCATTTAGGTTGGAAAAGACCTTCAATACCATGGAGTCCAAACATAAACTTAAAGTCCACCACTAAACCATGTCCCTGAGTGCCTTCTGCCCCAAGCATGGCAGTACTTCTGCAAGCAGCAGAGCTCATGGTTTTATAAGCACCAAGCTCCTGCAAGTTATCACTTCTCACACAAAGCAAGAGCTGCCAGGTCTTGTGGCTTCTTTGGGTGCAGCAGAAACCAAAGAGCCAGGGGAACTCGACTTTCACAGCAGCGCAAGAGCTCCTGTCGGCTATGAAATGGTATCTTAAAGCTGTAGAGGCAGCTTCCCCCATGTTGTCTTTCTCTACCTGGAGATGCTCTTTGCAATTTTCCCCTTCTTGCAAGGCATAGGTTGTGGGGTTAGTTTGTTGGGATTTTTTTTTTTTTATAACAGCAGTTTGCACACTATCTGCTCTTAATACACTGGTGGCTACTGCTCTGCTTTTGGGTGCTGTAATTTTGCTTCATTCTTGTAGACAACAAGGTGGATTGCTAATGATTTTCCTAAATTCAGATCCATGGTGAAACTCAGAAGGTGCAACCATGCACCATCATCCCTGATGCCCTCTCTAACTGGAATGAGTAAGCATATAGGAATGGTTGTTTTTACTGAAACATCTAGCTTGACTGAACTACCAAATGGCAACACTATTTTTCTTTTAATTGTGCCACCATACATCCCATAGAATCATAGAATCATAGAATAGCTAGGGTTGGAAAGGACCTCAAGATCATCAAGTATGTGTCATGACAACCATTCAATCATTATGAGCCATGCTGGTTCAGAGCAGGTTTGATGCCACTGTTTAAGAGGAAAGGAGGCCATAGCAGTGACAATAAAAAACAGCTGGCAAAGTTTTGACCCATGGTGGTGCAGGAGACAGTGTTTCTTTCTGCAGAGCGAATGGTCTCTAAAATTATATAATGTTTTGTAGTTCAGAAGAGTGAATGCCTTGGTTAATCAGAGCTTTCTTCCTATGGAAATGGGGTCTGATTATTATTAGACAATGTGTTGGCCCTTTCCACAGATAAAGTAATTTTGACTTAGAAATTCTTTTACTTTAGGATGATAGCATAGCTTTTCTCTCTCTTCACAGCACTGCTTGAGCTAGCTGCTGTCTTTAATACTCTTTTAATGGTACTTCTTTTCTGCAAATTGGATTTTTTTTTCCTGAGAACACCTGGCTTCCTGATGCATCTTCCTCTGAACTACTCATCCTTATCCCTTTTGCACATCCCTGTATTTTTGGGATTAATCTGCCTTATTTGGCTGAGTGTCAGTAATAAGTTCTCCTTCTACCCTTGTTCATTCTTTTGGCAGATCATCACCCTTTCTGTTTTCACATAATCACTCACTCTTCTGTGAGCTCTGGTACTAACCTGCCTCTCTTGTCTGTTCCTAAGCAATAAGGGGAGACCTTATCGCTTTCTACAAGTGCTTGAAAGGAGAGAGGGTTGTAGTGAGATTGGGTTGTTGGTTTCTTCTCCCAGGTAACAAGCAATAGGACAAGAGGAAATGGCCTCAAGTTACACCAGGGGAGGTTTAGATTGGATATGAGGAAAAATTTCTTCCACAAAAGGATTGTCAGTCATTGGAACAGGCTGCCCAGGGAAGTGGTTGAGTCACCATCCCTACAGGTATTCAAAAAGACGTGTAGATGTAGTGCTTAGGGACATGGTTAAGTGGTGGATGTGGCAGTGTTGGTTAACAGTTGGGCTTGATGATCTTAAGGGGTTTTCACATTATAAATGATTCTATGATTTGCAGGTTCTGATCTTCTTTCCTTTCATTTCACTTGGTTCTTCATTTTTCAGAGTGTTTGGAGCACTCAAAACTTATCCTTCAAGCCTGTTTCTTCTCTTTTACTGGTTTTACTTTTGTATCCTGACTTCATGGCCATGCCATACTTGCAACTTTTCAGTATATCCAGCCTTCCCACTTCTCTCATACCTTTTCATGCTCCATCCAAATTTTGCCTTTATCCTCATCTGTGTCTTTAGTTTTGGGAACTTTCTTTGGTGGAACCTGTTAGATTACATTTCTTGCAGGTACATATTGCAAAGCATGCTTACTAAAGTGTATCCATTGTCATGGTCTTCTCTTCTTTCCAAGTCCCATCTTCTGCCTCCTTGGCAACCTCTTAGATAACTTTTCCTACTCTCATCCTTAAATGCAAAAACACACACACACAAAAAGCTCTCAGCAATCTCTCCCACCTTAAAATTCACATGGTATCTCCGCAGTGATTCTGCTTTGTTGACTTAGTCACTGGCTATTTTATCAGTGTGATTTTGGTTAGGCTAAAAAAGTACCGGAATTTACTTCTGTAGGGTTTATTTCACCTGGTTTATCTGAAGGTTGAGTGCTTTCTTTCCTCTCCACTGGAGTAACCTTGCTCCAAAGTTTCAAAGAGTTGCTCCTAATTAGCTGGAGTGGGTAGGGAGCCACATCTACCTTCAGATTCCTGTAATAGTTACAGCTATCTCTGGGAACACTATGTTCTCCATATATTCACTGCTGGGGAATATGCAGTTTTAGTTTACAATTTAGTGGACCTGCTTAGACAAAGTATTCTGTGGGAGAAAAGGCACACAAATTGCTACAGCAGATGGCTTTGATGCATTCTTTCTTTTTCTCTACCCAGAAAGATAAAACCAATCACTTCACTGGCTGGGTCCAGATTTCTCCTCTTAGTTCTTTTGCTTGGCAGATATTTTTTGCTATAAACTGTTGCAGTGAATATTGCTTTTTCCTTGAAAGGATTGCTTTTTTAGCCAGCAATCTCATCTCTGATGAATTTTTAAATATTTATTAAAGCCCTTTGGAAGCCCTTTAGTAAAGGTCTGTGGGAAGCACTGTTTACATTGTCTTTGTGTTCTTCCATGATGGCTGAGGAGATTGACAAAGCAGTACTTTGTGTAATATCTGTACTTCTTCCAAAACAGAAGAGGATAGATGTTTTCAATTTAACATAGAATTCCCTGCAGTACTTATCAGGGTTTACAGTCTTAACATTTTTAATCAGTTGTAAAATATCCTCTTACTCTCTGATTTATGTAATAGACCTTAGCTTTTCTATTTTTGCTTCATGTGACTTCAGAATGTTTCCAATGCTATAAAAAAAGAAAACAAAATTTTTTTTCATATTTTCATCTTAAATTTTTCCATCTATCAATGTTGATAAAATTCTCATTTTTTTAAGCAGTGACTTTTAAAGACAAGAAAGAATACCTATGTCCTTAAAATAAAAGAGATACAGTATTTGATATTACTAACATTTGTGACTGTTTTTCCTCAAAATCATATTGACTGAAATTTCCAAGGGACTGCTGCCTGGTCACGTGTTTTAAATTCTCCATCTGCTAGAGAGCTTTTAATGCTTTATGGGGAACTTTGAGCTCTTTTCTTCTTTCTCCCACCCTCTTTTGAGAAAGGAATTGTAGGAAGAATTGTGAGTTATATAAACCTTTCCTGGCACTCCCAGACGTTCATGTTGCGTGGCAGTACAGCAGTCCCCGAACTGATGTAAGAAATGGTTTCTTGGTCACTAGTTTCCACTGATTTCAAGCACCTCTTTTGTTCATCAGTGGCATTTCCTCCTCTCCAATTCAGAAGATGACACTGACCAAGGGTTAAGGCTCTTCCAGACGTGTTTCCTTGACTGACAGTGTTTTCAGTGGGCTGTCCGACTGAGAGCAGACACAGACACTGGTGGCAATATGGGTCAGGACTGAAAGAAGGTGGTAGAGAAGGGGCAGGTGGTCGCAAAGTGAGACAGTTTTGCAGCTCCAACTTTAGCACACAAGTTAATCTGTTGCTAGTGGCTGATTTTCAAAATGAAGATCAGTTCCAGTCAAAACAGAAATCTTGGCAGAAGCATGTCTTATTTAATGGTGATCATTCCAGAAATTTTTGGCCTAATGCACACTATAATCCTGATTTCTTGCTCTCAAAACTATCCAGAAGGTACATAGATAGTTGTTTCAGTCTTAGCCTCTTCATAGCAGTTACTGAAGTTAACTAATTAAAATAAAATGCCTTAATTTTAGTGTTTCAGTGTACTTTCATATTTGTCAAGAAGGTTTGGAAACTGATCACAAATCCATCTTTTCTGTGTCAGACATTGTAGGAATAGTGTGACCTTGCTGGTAGGTGTTAATTACTTGCTACATGTGTTTTAACTAGCTTGAAATTTGCTAACTGTCTTTAATTGCTGGGTTTTATTCAGGTCCTCCAAACAGGAGGCCGAGTATAAATATGTGAAGCTCATTATAAGTATACCTGTTATCTCTAAGTCTTGACAGTGTCCTTGCTGCTCATGGGACACTATCAAGGCATATGAGCAAAGAGGGTATTACTTTCAAGAAGTTTAAACAAGGTCACCTATAGGGTGATATGTAATATGACTTGCTGGTCTCCTTTGACATCTCTTGTATCACTGTTTTATTATTACTATGCATTCTTACTGAAATCTGTAAACTCAGGGTTACCTGGAACAAAGAATTTACTACTAATACTTGAAATCAAAGAGTGGGAAAATGAAGGCCTTTGTTGTTTGCACTTTAAAAGTTTTTGCAATGATGCCTTTAATCCCCTCATTACACAATACATACTTTTCCTGAGAGCCAACATTTTGGGGCGCTGGGAAGAAGCATTATTTCACAGATGTATTTACATTTGGGGCAAAGATTTTAGGAGCCATAAGGCAGTGTCTTTCCAACAGATTAAATACCCTTGTAATGAGAGACTAGTGCACAATCTGGCCAGTTGGCAACAAAAAGGAAAAATTTGCTTACAAGTGAAGGGTAAGAGCATTTTAACTTGGAACAACTCAGTAGATGATGCAGTTGCTAGGTAATGTCTTTCATTTCTGGAAAAAGTCTTGAGGTGAAAGCTAATCAATAAGATAGATATAGTGTGATGTCATTTGTTGCCATGGTTTCTGAACTTAGCAGTCTGTTATCTGCAAATAATATTGATGGTTGCTATGCAGTTGAATCTTTTCATATTATTGTTTTGCCATTATAAAGCTCTTTAATCTTTGCTAAAGCTTCAAAGAGCAGAGTGTCTAGGAGTTTAAATGTTTTAATGGATAGGCTTGTATTACAACCTTAAAATATCCTGAAATTTACTACCTAATAAACAACAGGCATCAGCAGGAAGTGAACAAGGTTAACATTTTGGTGATTAAACTTCCACAAAGCAGTTGACATTTTCTAGTAAATTAATCTGCAAATTAAATATCTCTGTGGAATTAGTGCTATGACTCATTACATGGCAGATCATGTAAAAAGGGGTAAGCAGTCAATCCTCTGGATGATAAAGCAGTCAAATGTACGAAGCTGTAAATGGCTCAAAAGCCATCACAGCTTCTTGAACAATATCCTTGTGTTCCATATATCTTTCATTGTTGGGTTGTGCCTCTTTATTATGTTTGGGTTTTGCTACGACATATTTTATAGCAGCTTATGCTAAGCATCAGACAGCTGGATAGGCTGAAAGGAAAATGAGACTTATTTTTCCTCATAGTTGTCAAGGCAAAGGAAAAGCATTCTCAAGTCGGGTCCTTTAAGTCAAACACAACTTCATTTCTCCTATTCTATGGAGAAGATGTTAGTTTAAATAGAATGCTGTGTATCATTTACTTGATTTATTGGCATCTCTTACAGTAGTTTTTCTTTATAGTTTGAGTTATTGAAAACATTTTGGAGGTAAAGAATGAAAAAGAGATGAGGGAGGAAGGGTAGAAAAAAAAATCAGATGATGGCTTGCTGAATTCTAGAATTTTTACATCTTTGGAGCAACATTTGTCATGCTGTCTAGTTTTTCTCTTTTCCCCTTAACAGATTCCTCCTCCTCCTCTTCCATTTCCACTGTTCTCTGCCTTAACAACACATTCCCTTAGAAAGTGTTTTGCCACCTTCTTTCTTGTCTTTTTCACACATCTCTCCTCTGTGTGGTGACATTGACTATCACATTTCTTTCTAACAGAGAAGTAATTGCATTTGTAGTCCTACTTGTCCCCTTAATATAGTGAGTGAATTGTCAAGGGCATACCCCCAACAGGAGACCAGAGGAAGATGTCACAAGGAAAAGTAAGGCATATGGCTAAAATCCTGCTCGTGCAAAGTGGGCAGGGGTGTTCTCGATGGCTCCTCTCCTGGAACTCCTCTAGAAATTCCCTGTTGGTTATGCAGAAACACAATAGCAGCCTTCAAGGAGTGTATCCTCAAAGCGCTGCTACTGAGAGGAGGCAGATGGAGGAGACATGCCGGCTTGATGATGATAGCAGATGTCAACAAGTTAACAATCTGAAAAGGAAACTAGCAGCACAGCAGTGCTTCTTACCCAAATGTTTTAAAAGACGAGAGGGGGGAGGGGGAATAAAAAGAGAAGCAACATGGAAAAGAAGATACAAATCAGTAGTGCTGATCAGTGAGAGCTGTAAAAGACTATCTGATGCTAAATCTGTGAAGTGGTGCTGTTGAGTGGATTTATCTAAAGAAGTATTTCACTATTAGGCTGTCACAAAGGAAGAGCATTTACTTCAGATGCCATATGCCAACTGTGCAATTAGGCTTCCAGTCATACATGCATGTGTACTAGAGCAGGAGGCAAGTCTCAACCATTTGCAATTGCTCTTGCATAATGATCTCTTTTGCAATCCTGGATATTCAGTTGCTTGCGCTGCTGTGAGGGTTCTTTTGTTTGGGATAACATCTTTTAGTTCACCAGGGCTTAGGGGCACATCTTAGGGATATTTGTTTCCTGTGTTGTTGGTTTTTGTTGTTTCGTTGGAGTTTTTTTCTCCCTTAAGGATAAACTAGATTGTCAGACCTTTTTTAATACCCTTTCACATTATAAAGCAACTTAAATTTGAAAAGATTAAAAGAAACGTACATATTTTTTGTCTGAGAAGAAAACCCACATACCTTATTATATGAGGAACAACTTGGTATTTTGTACTAGTGAGCAACATCCTAAAACATATGTACAAGAGTGGAAAGTCTCAGGCAGCTTTAACAAAAGAATTTCTTCATTTGTGAATAGTGCTGGTTTTTGTAGGCCAAACTTTTATACCAACAGCCATTGGAAGACACTGAGTGGAGGTGATGATGTTCCATGTAGCTCTGGATGACCCAGTGTCACTGAGCACTTAGCACAGACTTGGAGTAGGTTTTCCAAGAGTGTTATGGAAAATAAAATAAAGCCGGGTGTATCAACATAAGCAATTAGTGAAAGTATCCTGGCCCTTAAAGCCACATATGGGCCTAAGGTGAGATAATGCAACCTGGAACAAAAGTCTTCTAAGTGTGTGATATATGGTGAGAGATTCCACTTACTTCAGCCCTATTGATAGTGCTGACAGTATGTGATGCAGTTACTGCTCTTGAGAGGTGCCTAGTAAGACTAGGAAAAACATAAACATTTAACCCAATTACATGCTTTAGCTACTGTTGGTGTGATTTAAATAAAAAGTCTCAGGTCTTGCTGCTAAAAGTTCTCATCAGTGTACAAAATTCTTGGAGGAAAAAAAAAAGTTAAAAAATCTGAAGTTTGGAAATTACTTGGATTTATTAAAGCAATTTTAATTTAATTTTATGTCTGTATGATTCAGCTAAGCTCTTCTCTGGAGCTTTTATATGTTCGGTTGAGGTCTTGGGTCAGTCATGCTGCAAATAATCTCTTTTTATGAGTAGACTCAGGGCATGTTTGTTTTCTGTGTATTGATTTAGGAATAGAAAGTTAGTTCCCAACCCAAATCTGAGCAAGTAGTTGTTCTTGTAATAGCTGCAGCACATTTTTTCTTGTCTGTGAGGAGATAAAGGCACAACTTTCTTTTTCACAACATACTGCAGGAAAAAAAAAAGCGCTTGTTGCTTGAACCTTGTGTGAAAAACACAGTTTTCAGCAGATGATCTCCACAAAAACAAGCCATCCACAAAACCCAAACCTCTATTGCCTAATAGAGCAATCCTGTGCACAACAAGAAAAGAAATCCTTCATGGTTCTTGTAGCTTCAGTTAAAATACAGAAACATCTATTCCCAACCGATGTTTCAAAGGCAAGGAAGCTGCTGGACAAGATGTCCTCTCCTGGACTGTTGTCTTTCTGTCTTTCCTGCAAAGACTCATAAGGTGCAGAACACAGCAGAGCCAGGAGGCCACACTACTGATAGATCTCATACACGCCTCTGCTTCTACTGCTGCCGCTCCCCAGGAATGGACTGACATTAGTACCTCTGCTAAAGGTCAGTGCATTGTGATGAGCATATACACACTCATATACACACTCTGCAGCTACAGCTGAGCGCTCTGTACAGTGGACAAACCACATTTAAGGCCTCTGATGTTCTTCATTTCACTGAGATGGTAAGAGAGAGCCTCAGTGCAGAAGGAACTGATTTTTTAATTCATATAGATGTTGAACTTCTTTTGCGGAAGAGGTAGCACCAGTTATGCTAACCTATCCAGCTGTATTGTCACAAAACCTCAAACATGTTGGAGCATTGGAGACAAACAGAACTGTACTAATGTGAGTTCATAAACCTTTTTTACAGGAGGAAAACATTTTTTTCCCAATATAACTAGAAGTTGAAGATGACATTGTTCATACATTACAAGTAGAACATTCCTGTTGCTTGCCCAAAATCCTTGTAAGAAACTAATCCTTAGATTTTCATAGTTTGTGTGAGATCAGCCAGATATTCAGGTGTTCAAAGAGCTTCCGATGATACTTCTGCACATACTAAAGATGCCTCCAAAGGTCTCCTTTTTCTGGCATCTCATAAACCATCCAATCAATCAGGTCCAAGAATTGCCAGCATTTTAAAAGCCAGGCATCCCTCTATGTATAAGGCAGAATTATTTTTTGTCTAGTCAATACAATATTTTTATATGTGGAGGGGGTTTTTTGTTTGTTCCTTTCATTTGGTTTTGTTGTTGTTGTGCTGGTTTTTGGTTTTTTGTTTTGTTTTTTTTTGTTCTAAATGAAAAGCCTTTTAAGGTGTGGGAAGTCATTCCAGGATATTTTGGGAATGGAGCATGCAAAATAAACTATGAGTACCCAGTGAAAAATCTATAGTTGTTTTCTGTTTGAGTCTATGAATTCCTCCACATTGATCAAACTCAGCTGGATTGCACTGCTCCTAATGCCTCAGACTGAATAGGGCATGATGAGATTGTCAGCCCTGCAAGCCCTGCACTTTGTTTGCCCATTTTGTGGTACTTAAGTTTATTCCCTTTACTGGACTCCTTCCCCTCCTCCTGCCACCGCCCAGTCAGTGAATTTTCCTTTTCTTTACCTGAAGCTTCTACATCCTTACCTTTTATTTCCTTAAGTCACATCTGCTTCCTCTCATCCACTGTGTCCCCTGAAGCTTTGTGATCTGCACAAATCTTCCCATCCCCCTTCTCTGATTTGCCATTTCTGACCATTATTTTGGATCATTTGTTCCCATCCAGCATGAAATGGTTTCTGCTGGCAGAAAGACAGCAGCTTTACTGAATGTTCTCAGGTTGCCTCAGATTGCTTGATAACAAAGAAATTGCAATTTCTGATAGGTAATGCTTTCAGATCTTAAGTCTGGAACAGCCATTGGGCAGAAAAGTCCTTCCTAAAGGCATATTCCCTTATATTTATTACTGGCTTGAAACACCATCTTTCTGAGGTACCAATGAACCTTTACCACAGTCTCAGTGTAATTTGGTGCTGTATTCCTTACACATTAGAAAAAATAAGATTCTTTTTTTTTTTTTTCATTTAGAAGATAAAAATTCAGCACCATGCACAGGAAAATCCTTTATATTGTAGAGTTATAGACAGGAAAAGACAATGAGATAGATCTTATAATATTCAGTGTTTATTTTTACATTGAAAGCTATTACTGTTTCTTCCTGATATTTTTTGCTGGCAATAACAGGGTAAAAATGTTTTATTATGTAAATGATATACTTCTAGCACAGTATTTTAAAATGAAAATTACCTGTATAAAAGAGACTTTCCTTCATTGTTCATAAGCAGCTGGAAATTGCTTTGAATGCATATGCAGCTAGTAGTCACAGTAATTTTCATGGGAGCAGGTTTGCTGTAAGTCTAGGTACTGTTCACTTTAGTTATGCTTTCATAAATGTTGGACAAGAGGAATGAAAAAATGCTAGGGTAAATGATGGATAAAATCAAAAGCTAAATGCTTAAGGTGTAGATTTTTAGAATTCTAGAGTCAATTATATAATGAACTTATGTGTTTTAATGAGATGTGGCTCTTTAATTCCCTTTTAAAAACCAAAGAATCCACCCTAAGCTGATAATTTTTCAGTTTTCAAGTAATAGCAATTATATAAGTTAATACTTCTATTGACATCAATGTGAGGAAAGAGTGTGGGGAAATATTAAGACTGTAGACAAATAAATGTCTTGTATAATTATTCTATTCTTGGAATCTTTCACTGGAGTAAGTAGGTTAAGTTTTTCAATGCTAATAGCTATATACAATCTCCATCATAAAGCTTTCTTCATCTGAAATCATTGGGTGATGAAATTTACTCCCCCTGTTTAGCAATGAGGAGAAGCCCCTTGCTATAAAATGACTTGGCTGAAGTTGTTTCTTTTTACTCATAAAGTGTAGCTTTTGCATTACAATTGAGAAGGTGCAGAATATTATAGCCCTTCTGTGTTTAATTGTTTCTGCATGCCCTGGAATTTAAAGAGAATTTAGGATGTGTTTGATAGTAGCTTCCCCTCTGTAATCAGGTTGCTATGGTAAACCTATTATTCTAGACAAAGCAAGTATGTTTAGTGAAGTGCTGATCCCTTTTCAGTATAACGTGAGCGTCAAGTTACTTTTGAATGATTGAATTTGTTTGGCAAGTATTGTATCACAATAACTAAGAGAAGGTCACAGAATAAGCTGTGGCTTCTACTATTTTGGTAGTATATACACCTGACAAAGCAGTAGTATGGCTGAAGCAAGCTTACCCTGCAAAGATCTTATCCTGCTTTTCCCAGGGAAGCAATCTGAAATTTATTATTACAAAATGATAATAATTTCTGTGTTGATGTATATGGTGATAAAATGAGACTTCAGAGTTTACATTTACTACATCATGTATGTGTGCTGCATGTATCCTACATCCTATATAGTTATATGTTCAGAAGCAATAGGACTTTAATTGTCTGTTAAATTATCTCCACAGAATAAGACCACTTTAATCTAATCAAATCTCAGTACTTGTGAGAGTAAAAGGTACTTTAAGCCAATACCAAGTTGCAATTATTTAGTGCCACTACTAAATTAACTTCTCGCAATCCTAGTGCTGACTTTGTCACATCTTTAAAAGAAAAGGGATGATGAACTAATAATTTGACTATCAATTTCAGCAGCAGTGTACTAAACTACTATAACTGTATCTTTGAATATTTAAAATAAGGAAATAACTTGAAGAAATCCTTTTCCAGAGTGCTTACTGACTGAGGTTTCTGTCCATTTTCAAGACACTTTCAGTTCTGCTGAGGTCTGCAGTCAGATGATCTAAATCATACCCTGAACCTAGGTGGGAGCCAGCTGAAACAAAATATGAGGCACAGATATCAGCATGGTATTTGGACCTTTTGAATATATGTGTTCGTATTTTATTCATTAGCTCAGATGAGAAGATTGAAAAAGTAGGGCCTAAATCCCTTTGTGGTTGATGGAGAGGACAATCTGAGATTGTATATACATGACAAAAATGTGCCCTATCTGCCTAGGGATGGGATATTCATCAGCTTTTCTTGCTGGTGTATCTGTTGCACATTAACTAAGATGAATAAATATTAATTGCAGCAGGGACTGAAAGGAACCTGTTCCCATTCCAGCACAATTGCCCAGCCACTGGGCTCCCAAGTCATTCTGACTTATTAAATTAAGCATTACAGAAGGTAGTGCTTAATTACAGAACATGCAGGAGCCTCATTACAGAACTTTCCTTTGTCCCTCCGGAGGTTTTCCATCTCTGCCGACTCCTCTCTTCAAAGCAACTTATTTAAACTGATTTTATTGTCCTTCAGGCATCCTCCTTAGTATAGCATTAGTTGGCCAGCATATCACTGTTAAGGATGGTTCTTTTGTTTATTTTATAGAGTCTTTCACAACAGATGGGTCCTGTTCATCAGGTACCTATCTGCTTACAGGTGACTGTGCTTTGGGACACTGCAATGTGACATTTTTGTAAAAGTAGCAAGCTTGTCTAAGATGTATGCATAGAAGGAGACTGTGAGAGCCCCAAATAGTAACAAATTGGACTCATTAAAAATCTCTGTATATGTAAATACTAACGAATGATTTTTTTCCCCCAGTTTCTAATGTAGCTGTTCTTGGCAAATAATTATAGGCTAGAGAATGCAGACAAATAACATCAGTCATTCTGCAGACAATCATATCTTAAATGTTGACATGGTTACCAAATACAACTGTGATGTGGTAGATGCACTTCCTATAATAAGTTTCTTTCTCATATAATTGCCAGTGCAACTCTTTTAAAAATATATATGTATTATTAAGGTATCATTAAATATTTGCTGTTAATGCTCTCTGTCAGCATGTCTTTTATTAAGATTCTTGCACTTTAAACTGATCATAAAATGTCCTTCTAGATTGAATCAAAAGTGCATTGTACGAGTACATTGCTGCTTGGGAACATGAAGAGTAGAGCAGCTATAAAATGAGCTGGGATTTTTTTTCCATAAGTAATAAGATTTCTCCCTACACCAACATAATTAGACTGGGTTGGCTTTTTTTTTTTTAAAAACAATTGTAACCAACGTAGGTTAGAAGTTTAAAAAAAAAAGAAAAAAAAAAGGAAAAAAGAGAGAGATTAAGAATAATTTGGCAGTATGTGTTGAGCTAAAAGGTTTTATTGTCACAAAACCTAGTGTTAGAAAAGCCTTACTAAGGATCTCCTTAACAGTCCTTTTCCATTCAGCAGAATATTTCAGCAAATGCCCAAACTACTGTGAATGCTGAACTTTTTGGTTACATAATGAAAGGCTGCACTTGGAGGATATTTTTTGGTTTGTAGCTATAGTTGCTCCTACTGTAAATTTGGGTTCTGTAGTCAGTAGAGCAGTGTCCAGGCTCAGGCTCAGGCCGAGTCTCACTGACACTGTGATTAAGGTAGATTGAGAAGAACAGGCTTTTCCGCATCCTCTTCCATGTCTCTGGTGGCCGTTTATTGCACACAGAGTCCTTTTCCAAGCTCATCAAAAGTACTACTTTGATCCACAGTTTGTGTCATATTTAGGGTATTCTTACAGTAGCATTGCATTAAAGAAAATTGAAAAAATAAAAGGGCAAACTCTTAGAAGTTAGGAAATAACTAAATCTGTTATCCTGTTATCCTGTTCTGGATAACCCAGTGTTATCCTGAGCTGAGTTGGTCTCATATAGGCACAACACAAGACTGTCTTTGGTGTTTTGGTTTTTTTTCCCCACATCTGACCATTCAATACCCACTGCTCTGAGGGCTTTGGAGTGGAAGATATGTGGGAGTTTGGATGAGTCTCTTCTGCCTTTAAACTCTGGGGAGTTCTCTTGTGAACAGGTTGATGGAAGGGAAGGCTCTGACAGAGGCTGTGCTTTCAAATTCTATTTCCTCAAGTCTAGACAAGAAAAATTATAGGGATTTTTGCTTCCCAAATGCCTGACAGAGTATTTGAAGAGTTATGTTTCTCCATGAATAGAGAGTATCTTAGATAGCCCTGTGCATAGACTATTTAATTCTAATTACATTCATGTTGGAGTTTCTGAGATGTGCTTAATATTTTAGATCAGTTACAGAGGTTAATTGTGCAGTTAAGCATGTGCCATAGCTCTCTTATGCAAAGTTGAGATATGAAAAGCATACAATGCCAATTATTGCTTATTGTTGCTGTTTCCATCAAGATATAATAGTGATATCCTTTGCTTGTTGTTGCCATGGAGAGTGAATAGTTGGCTTTGTTTGTTGTTGGGTTTTTTTTTAATAGTGTTTATGTGCATACTTTAATTAATACACAGTGACTTGTAATTTGCCTTTGGGGGGTCAGAGTGTAGAATAAGTTTGGTTTATTCCTTCAATTATTTTACTTTACTGAAATCATGACTCTCACAATTATGTATTCTTACAGGGAGATGTGAATGTGGCCAATGCACTTGTTTCCCTCCAGGAGACAGCAGAGTTTATGGCAAAAACTGTGAATGTGATGATCGACAGTGTGAAAATGTGGACGGCGATGTCTGTGGTGGTATGTATTCACATAACATAATATATATAAATCTTGACAATTTATAACTTTGTTCCCTCTGATTTTATAACAGAATATAACAGAATATAACAGACTATTGACATCATAGATTGATTATAACAGATTATAGATTTTTGGAGAAAAACAAGCTCTGTGAATGTTGAATATGTTAGTGAATATTTGTTTTAAAGCTTCAGAAACACTAACAATGAGGTAGATTAAATACACCTAATAGCATAAATGTAAATTCTGTAGTATAACCCAAATTCCATAAGCGTTCATTAGAGACGAATAGAGGCACTTAAAGGAAAATCTGAAAAATTAGGTAAATTTACTTTGCGTTTAGTACAGTTGATGTTTTACTGAGAATATTGTATTTTATCCAAAAATAATAATGACAGCGATACTTTTCAATACTTCATATTCACTGACAGCGATATGTCTATTTTCTAAGAAAGTAGTAAAAATTTATTATGAAAGAATCTAAAATACTTGAGGTACGTTGTCATTGTAATTGTATATGCAGAAGGTTTATTTTAATGTTGACAGCGAAAACCTCACTTTTTGATTTTTCAGTAATATCTTGCTGTTAAGCAGCATTTGAAGTTACTTTTAGATATGTAAATGAGTATATACCATATGCTGTTTTAAAAACAGGTGAGTAGTATTTGTCTTAAATTCTCTCTTTCTAGCTTTCATTGGCTTTATTTCAAAACTTACTCTTTAATTCTTAATATTAACAAAATAGTTGGTACATTTTATTATTTTTCTTATTTCTATGTAAGGAAAAAGCATATTGCTTCATAATCCTGTGTACTTAAAGTCTGACTAAAGGGAATATTTCTTCAAGGTGTTGACTATGCAGAATGTAGGAAATATATGGAAAATTCTAGTTTGGATGTTGAACCTGCCATAGTAATAGTATATAACACTTGGTGTATTCAATAATATGAATGTGTATAAAAAGAAAAATTTGAAAGTTAATTTTGTCTAAAGGAAATAAAGGCTGATAAAAACACTGAAAAGCTGGGTCCTATTTGTTATAAATTAAGTAGTTGGGAACTGAAAAATCATCATTCTCCATGGTTAAAAATTCCTCTTACGTTTATGTCATTCATATTTTACATTATTTGATGGCAATGTTTCAGTGTTAATATTGCTAATGATATTGCACATTTTTGAAATTATAAACAAAAATTCCGTTGTTCCTTATTAGTACCTCACACTTTTATGAAGAATCACCTCAACACCTGACCAGTTTCCAACTTATTACTGTGTAGCAGACACACTATTACCTGAATAAGGTCTCCCCTTTACTCTAAATAGCTTTGTCCAAAGAGAATGGCAGACATTAATCAATTATGTTAAACCCCATACACTTTAAGCTTATTTTGCTAATTTTGAAACAACGAATAAAAAGGAAAGCCAGTTCATGAACTATATCAGTCTCAGGCTCTGTTTTTTCACTTACATTCAAGCTGATAGTTTAGTTACTAATGATTCTCTGGAGATGAAAGGAATTGTATGGGAAAATGCATTCTGAGTGACTGTGCCCTGTTTGAAATCGCATTGCACAGCATCTATTGACAGGACTTCAGAAGGCCCGCCCTTTGATTTTTGCTGGTACAAGGAGCTGAGCTTATTCCCAATTCTTTCCCTGAAATCTTAGGATAAGTGTCAAATCAGGAATCCTGTTGTCCTTGGCTTTTTTGTGAGTAAGAGGAGAGGAGGAAATGTGGCATAAAGTGTTTAAATCCACCAAGATCTAAGCTGACCTCTGAAGTGCTCCAAGGGAGGCCTAGAGCATCTTTGCTTACTTGCAGCTCTCTGAACTTGGTGAGGTGATGCTGGTCTCTAGAGTTTTGCTCTTCCCAATTAGAAGTCATGCCACTACTAATACCATCCTCTAAAATTGTTTGATTTCTGTAGTAGATATGTTGGGATTTCAGTGGCAAATAATCGGCAAATTATTTTTTCATGTTCTTGATATTTTATTTCTTGTGCTATTTCTAAATATAATTTGAGGTATTTTTAGATTATTCTAGATTTGGTTGTAATTTACTCCCTGAAGTATGTTTCTATGTTGTTGTTATTTCATGTTTCTATTTACTTTCATTCTTTTACAGAATCCTCTCTCTTCTCATGCCACAGCAATGTTTCTTTGGAGTTGTCCGCTTTTCCCATGGGAAGCGCACTGAGATTCAAATTGACAAATACAGATGTCTTACTAATCGTGTGGTTCTCTTCCATACACCACTTTTCTTCTCTTGGCTTTCCTTCCTTTCCTGAAACCTTGTTTTCTTTCACCATTCAGTGTCCATCTGTATTTCTGATCTACCTCTCTCAAGACCACCCCTGACCCTAATAACTTAAGGCAGTACCTATTAAGGTTTAAGTACTTAGTACAAGAATGTTTATCTTCAGAGAGTCCCCATTAGTTGCAGCTTTCTGTTCACTCACCACTTAGTAAGTGAATTTCCCTTACTTCCCGTCACCTTCAAACTCATAATATGAGCCATTTACTCCTTTTGCATTTTCTGCTACTTCATCATTCACTGTGGCTTCCACCAGCATTTTCTTTTAGATGCCCTTTCCCACAGTTTCTGACCAAATGTAGGAATTTCTGCCATTGTTATATTTTTCAGATCCTCAATAGCCTCTGATGTTACTGATAGCTTCAACAATCTATAGTAATTGTCAGGTGTTTTGCTTGGCTGTCGCTTTGTATCCTGATAATATTTTGAATATTTCCTTTGATATTTCACACATCACTCTTATTAGGAGATTCTACCAATTTTAACCTTATTTTCTTTCCTTTTTGCAATTTATCTATTTACAGAACTTCTTTCATTAATTTGACACACACATCTCTCTCTCTTCCTTTTAGGTTTGTTCGTGCTTCCATCTCAGCCTGATCCTCTTGACACCTCTTGCTGAACTGCTTATTCCTTCCTCTTTCCTTCTGTTTTCATTACTATTTTTCTGCCACTGTTGCTATCTAGGCAATCACTGTCAAGCCTTCAGAGGATTGCAAGCTGGACTCTGAATGTGCAGGGTCTGACAGTTAGCACTGAGTACCGATAAGCACAAGAAAGGCCGACCAGCGTTTTCAGATCAAATGCATGCTGAAATGAGAAATGTGAATGACAACCTAAATGATTTGAATAAAAATTGGTACTGGCCTCCTCTGACCAGCAGAGATTGATTAATAGCTTGCTTTCCAGTCCCTCTCTCCATGCGACGGTAGGAAGACATGAAGAGAAAGATGTGATAAATTAGGGTACAACTGAGTGAGACCTTATTATCGTGTTTCTGCATGATTGTAGTGAGTCATTCAGTTGAAAATTCAGCTGTCCATCATTGCAGTACCAGGAATAGAGACATTGCATCTCCACAAAGACAGAGGATGCAGGAGGACTTGGCATAGATTCCACGGCAATCTGCTATTAGAAATGGATCTATAGAATCATAGAATGGTTTGGGTTAGAAGGGACCTTAAAGATCATCTAGTTCCAACTCCCATGCAATAGGCAGAGATGCCTTTCACTAGACCAGGTTGTTCAAAGCCCCATCCAGCCTGGCTCTGAACATTTCCAGGGATGGGCAGTCACAGCTCCTCTGGCAATCTGCTCCAGTGTCTCACAACACTCATTGTGAAAACGTCCTTCTTACGTCCAAGACAAACCTATCCTCTTTAGGTTTAAAACCATTGCCCCTTGTTCTGTCACAACAGGCCTTGGTAAAAAGTGTCTTTCTTATTAGCCCCCTTTCCTAATATTGAAAGGCTGCAATAAGTTCTCCCCAGAGCCTTCTCCAGGCTGACAACCTCAACTCTCTCAACCTTTCTTCACAGGAGAGGTACTCTAGCCCTCTGACCATCTGGACTTGCTTCAACAAGTCCATATCTTTCCTGTACTGGGGACCCCAGAACTGGATGCAGTACTCCAGGTTGGGTCTCATGAGAATGGAGTAGAGAGGGAGACTGACCTCACTCAACTTGCTTTCCAGGTTCTTCATTCGTGTTCCCCTTCCTTTATCTGTGCCTCTGCACAGAGACTTGATATGCTATAGCTGGATGAGGTGTTTCATTGCAGCCTTTTTGAGATAGATACGTTCTACCTAAAGGCCCATTCCCTACAGTTCAGTTTTTTTCAATGATGTAAGTTTTGCCCAGGTGTATTGCAGTTATTGCAGTATTTAACATCATGTTTTCTTCAACTTTACTTGGCTCCTTGAGTCTTTAGTGTGCAAGTGCTTTTGGTGCACAAACATGACTGGAGAATCACAGATCGCCAGCAGTAGTTCTTTCTTGGCACAGCTATGTCACTGATGTACACCAGGCTTGATATTTACTTACCTTACTACTCCTGGTGAGAGATATTTTTCCCTGTCCTCTGAGGTTATGGCTGTGCTGCTAGCTGCAAGTGTGTCCTGAGCTTTCAAGTGTTATTTGTTCCCCTACTGTGACCAGTCATTGATGTCATTGTTGGCTGCTCCACCTCACTGAGTGACTGTTGTCTGTTATGTTCTGTTCTCTTTCAAGATTGAGGGCAGGCAGGCAACAAGAATTCAGAACAGCAAAGATTAATTTGAAATTGATTTGGTAATGCTTTTAATGCCATTCATTTTGATTTGTGCTCAGGACCATTACTGGCCTATTGCCACAGCAAAGTATCAACCACTGAAAGAATAAAACTGAATATCCCTTTTGGGTCCTCTGCATGCTACACATTGGTGCAGGATTATGATGCTTAAAAACTCTACAATAAAAGCAAACCAAAGAAAATCAGTAAAAATGATTGAAGTTCCACACAAGTTTGTCACTAGGGCCACTAGCAAAGGTTGAAACTCATAACAGGCAACTCATTCCTTGCACTAATGTTGCTTCACAGAAACAGAAGTATATAGGGCATTTATGGAACTCTCTAATATACCTAAAATGCAAATTAGGAGACGAAGATAATATCAGCCTATCTCCCAGCTAAAGACAGCTTTTGGCACTGACCAGTCTATAAATTCAGAGATGTTAATACAGCTCCTGACATGGCTTCTCAGACTACACAGGACATAATGTCAAAGTCTTCAGCTGCCTAACGTTAACCACCCTGTATGATTTTTCGATATCCAAGGCTACTCTTGCCTGACCCCAGCTTGCCTCCACAATGACACAGGGATGCCTGCCTAGCTGCTGCCATCATGAGGATGTCCTTGATGTCATAGGATATGTCAAATGGCACTAGGCATCTAAATTGAACTTGTAATTTCTCTGTAGTTCCTGTTATATTAAAATAATAGTTTACTTCCACCTAACAGGTTTTTAATCTTTTCTATTTAAGAGTCTTCAGAGTGGAGATCATGTTCTTTTGACTGAGGAATCGGAAATAAATATAATGGTTACAGAATTCACTAGTTATTTTTATATTATTTAATAGAGATTTTTGTTATGGCATTTCTTATTGAAAAATGCCACATGCTCACTAGCTGCTGAAAAAAAGTGAAAATGTTTTCGGTAGTGGAGAAGTCAGAGTCTACCTGGCATAAATTTAGTGTGATCTAGGGTTTTATTTTGCAACACTAAGTGGAGACTAAATGATTCAATGCCTACATCCTTGCACTTAACTACTTCATCCTAGTTTTAAGGCACATCCAGGGGCAGCAACAGATAAATTCAAAAGCATCAGTAGCTATTGAATTAATTTTAATTGAATCTTTCTGTTGAAATGAGCAGTAAAGGAATTACTAGTGCATCAACATTGATGTTGATTAATTGATGATTAATAGATATAATTTGCAGATCTAAAAGGGATTTATGTGTTGAACCTCATATGTTAGGCTACCCATAACACTTACACTATTCCTATGCTTCCCCTGTTTGAAGTCTGTGTACCATGTGCAACTAAAGCCTGTCTCTGACAAGGCCATGCTCTGAAGACTCCAAGACACGTGCAGCCATGCCAAAATCCCTTGGAAGCTTGTTCCAGTATTCATCATCTTTGAAATGCTGTTTCGTTTCTCAAATGAATTTGTTGATATCAACTTTTCTCTATGGTTTTTGCTTTGTCTTTCTCTCATATAGTTTGATAATCCCCATTCTACTACCTTTAAAGAAGGTGTTTCAGATCCTGCTAAAACATTTCTTAGCCTTTTTTTCCCCTTTTTTTTATTTCTTTCCTTTTTTTCTTTTTTTTTTTTTTTATCTTTTCAATAGGCTAAGCAGATACAGATCTTTTAATCTTTTAATTTAATTCAACAAGCTGCTTTTTCTGCCCTTTGAATTCTTTCTTTGGAACTTCTTGGGACTGTTCCAAGTTTTTAAAAATCTCTTCAAACATGGATATCAGAGTGAGGACTTTAATGGCCATCTCATTAATGCTCTAAAAATTCCTCCTCATTTCTGTCACTACTCAGTCCTTTCCTGTTACATGCATATGAGGATAACATTAGCCCTTTTCATTGCAGTGCTTCACTTGAAGGTTACCCTGAGCTACCTGTCTGTTGTGTTGCTCAAACTGGAGCCACAGTCTTTATTATTAGACTTAGACAATACTAAGTGACCAATTATGTAAATACAATAGGCAACTAGTATTTTGTTTCACATTTAAATTTGGTTTTCCTAACTGCAGTTGTCACAACTGTTCAAGTAATGGAATTCTACTGATATTCAATAAAAGTCAAAATCAGTGATCTGGTAATGCTTTTATCAACTCTTTTAGCATAGTTCAGGTTAGTGAAGCCTCCTCACTTAAAAATATTTCCCCCAGATAGATGTTTTTTAATATTCTCTTATGTTAATAATACAATGGAAATTTCTTTATCACAGTCCTGTAATAAAAAAATAGAAAATCCTGTTTCTATTGAAATACAGAGAGAAATATTTGTTTCAGTTACTGCATTGTTCTAAAGCAGAGATCCTGCTGAGTTTTTTCATATTCCTTGTACACTTTTAAAACTTCTTATTTTTCATCTGGTTATGTTATTAATTATTTTGAGGAACTCATTCTCCTGAGGTGCCAAATTTTGTTTGGGGTTGGCTTGAGTTTGCCCTTTGTGAACATCATCCGGTTATAGTCAGTCTACAAATAAGAAGCACCTTTCTCTGCAATGGTTATTTCATCTTTTTCCTCAGGCTGACATACCCGTGTAGTGATGCCTTTTGTACTAGAAAATTATCATGCAGGTTGTTTGGGAACTCTGACAACAGTTATGTGAGTAGTCCTAAACTGAAGTTTCCCATAACCACACAGTTTTATTTAGAGGCGTGATAATAAATAATTCATCCTAGGGTCCAGTTTCATTTGGGCTGATTTGGGTTACGATGGACCTCTGCTAGTAATGTGTCACAGCTTTCTTTGTTGCCTCACTCAAATTTCACATTTAAATCTTGTGGTTATTGGATTTGCTGATAGTTTTAAACAAAGTGACAGTGTCTTTAGCAACTATTTTTCTCTTGCCTGCCTCTTCCTCGTCACAGTCTTTCTTCTTTATTGGAACTAATGTTTAAAACATTCTGTTACATATTTAAATGTTCGTTAACTCAAGTCTTTAACACAGGTTTTAGTAAGTGAAGATCTATAGTCTCAGAGCCATTGCAATATAGAATTCGCCGGTAATTTTAAGCGTTTTGAGTTAAATATGAATTGATGATAGACCAACACTTTCCAGTAAACCTGTTTCATCTGAATAGATAAAATAGGATTTTATCATGTTAGCAAATTCAGTTGGACTGGACTTCTTCAATTAGAGATTTTTCTTTTCCCCTTTCCTCTATGATTGCTGTGTTCTTGAATTTTATTCTCCTCTATGGAGGGATTTATATTCAGATCAAAATGACCTAAGAGCAGGAGGAGCAACCTGTTGTTGCTTATAAGTTTGAGAGTCTGGGATTTATTGGAATGAACCTGGAACACTTTGAATGTAATTTGTATATTACATTCAACTGAAAAGCCCTTCTTTTTGGTCAGCTTGTTTGGACATATTCAGACAGATGCAAAGAGCCTTTGCAAAGAGAATATACACAACTAAATTGTGTAAAGCAGCTTTTCATAGGCTAGCACATACTGAAGATAACAAGGAGTTAACAAGCACTAGGCTATGCACTTGCATCCTCACCACCCTGGTGGATGAGGCATCCGAAGAGCTGCAGCTGCCCAAGCTGGTGTCAGCTAGGAGTAAATATTATTTTGGAGAAGTGAAGACAAAAGAATCCTTTATGTTTTGAGGATTTATATGGCATCAAGGAGAAAAATGGTCATCTCAGAAAAATGCGTATCAAATTTTATATGGTAAACTGTAAATTCTGTTTGCTGCAAATTTATAGATTATTAATTACTTTTTTATTTGGCTTATATAGAGGTTTTACAGACATGATCAGTCTCTGTATTCTGTAAATCATAATGACCATACCAGAAAAATGATACAAAATTATTTTCTCAGTAGAATCAGCATGGATTTCTTGCTATTCACTGCTAAAACGAGTACAAGTATTTGTATCTCCACAAATAATTTTCCAACACCAATATCCACTTGTATATTTTGGTCTTCAGTGATTGAGCTATTCTCAAATCAATCTATATGTTACAAATTAAAATAAAGAAGGCAGATAGAAATGCTCTGTCAGAAACCTAGCTATAGTCAGTTAATGTAGACAATTGGTTGCCATCTACCTGGAAGGAGCATATGGGAAAGTCAATATGCTTATTTTCTATCTCTTGTATTTTTATTTGTGGTATAGCTCTTCTTGTTTCCCAGTCTAACAAAGAAACTAAAGTTGCATTAAGCTTCTATTGTTGCTAGTTATAAAGCTTTAATGTTTTATAGATGTTAAAATGTATATATGTAAATTTGTAATTGCTGAATCAATACTGCCATATTAAAAATGTGTCATTGTTACTAAGCTTTTCAAGTTGTATAGATAATGAGATCAAAAACCTCTAAGATCAATACACAATCTGGGGTACAAAAATTATTCTGAACATTTAGATCACTGTATATGACAGATCCAAGACTTTGGAGCACCCAGTAATTAAGGAATTACATTTATAGCAAACTACAAAGTTTGTGTCTCCTTTGAGCTTCAGTCAGTGCTGCCTTCCCATTTACAATATCTAGTTGCGCTGTTGTCTCATGAGAAGTCCACAAATCAGAAAAGCAAAATTGGTGATTTGCCTCTGCTTCCTACAGTTCTGTGCTTTACCAGATACTCCTACTGCTTGCTCCCTTCTTCCCAGCCCATGCTCCCAAATTATCTCAGTTCCTTTGTTTCCACTCCCTTGCCCTACATAGCAGGTAGAATAGGACAGAAGTCACTGGTATGTTTTATTTGCTTCTTTTAAGCCCAGTAAACAGAAAAGCTAAGGAATGATCTCTACTGCAGAAATATTATTCAAGGTTGAAAAGTGAAATTCTGTCTGGGAGATATTTCTTAATTATTTTTATTTTTTCTATTTTCCATTTTTGCATTCTTGTCTGCATTTGTTGTCACCTTTCACTTTCTGGCCAGATTTCCTACTCTGTTTGTTATTCAACATATTTTCTGGTTTTATGAATCTTTGTACAAATAATTTTCAAAAATTCTGTTTCTTTATTTCTTTTTCTTTTCTAAACATTGATTATCACTTCTAGCCTCTATCTTTGACCCAAGTTCAAGGGTTCCTTTGGCCTTTTCCTCACTTGTCATTCCTTACCTTTCTTTCCCTAACATTTCAGAGTGTATTCCTCTCCACTTACCCTCTGTTTTATGGGGGTTTTTTTCCATTCCTCTTTTCTTTCTGTCCTTTCATTTCTCCCTGTTTTCCCCCTTATTATTAATAAACTTTTGATATCTATGTCATTGCTACTGTATTCTTGTTCTGCCTGTCCATCTTCCCTCTCATCCAGACTTCTTGTCTTGATCTGGGAACTGGCATCTATGTGTTCATGTGGAGAGATAGGATAGCTGTGTCTGGAGAGAAGATGCAGAAGAGCAACAGGATGTTGTCAGGATGATGAGAGAAACTCTGCAGGTTGCCAGTTGGGTTTACGTACAACCAATTTTAGCAATTGCATGAGACCCTGGGGGAATAATCTTCATCTTTTATTATATCATAGAATCATAGAATAGTTAGGGTTGGAAAGGATCTTAAGATCATCTAGTTCCAACCCCCCTGCCATGGGCAGGGACACCTCCCACTAAACCATGTCACCTAAGGCTCTGTCCAACCTGCATATGCATATAACCTTATATGAGTTAATTTGTAGTAATTGCAGAGTATGTTGAGCCCAGGCATTGCGCATTCAGCCACTCTATCCACTGCAGCAGATAACCAGCAGTAATGGGATGCTGGAGGAGATGGCAACTTTTAATTCCCTTGCTTGCTCTGCTGTGTGCTGTGCTGCTCTCAGCCCCATGCTGGAGTCTGCTTCTTCAGGTAACAGTACGGATATGCAGGTGAGACTAGCACCGGGCTGCAGGGTTGAAGAGCTAGGAGGAAAGAGGTTGTGTCTGTCCTCAGTACACTGGGGATTAGGAAACATAACATAAAATTGAGCTGATGTTGAGCTTTTTGGATGAAGGGAGCCATGCCTATGTTTTCCTGCGCATCACTAGGGCACCCTGTTTAACCCAAGAATGAGAGAACTAAAGGAGACCACCCTGCTGGGAAGCTGTGCTGTCCAACTGTCTGTCTGCCTGTCCATCCCATAGGATGCACTTCACAGTGCTTTCTCTTTGTTTTGCTCATAACTAACCTTGGTGTCATTACAGGCCATGGTATCTGCTCATGTGGCCGATGCATTTGCCAGGACGGGTGGTTTGGAAAGTTGTGCCAGCATTCAAGGAAGTGCAACATGACGGAGGAGGAGAGCAGAAGTCTCTGCGAGTCGGCAGATGGCATATTATGCTCCGGGAAGGGTAAGAACTGGCAGCTGAGCCACCCCATGTCAGTGCCCCTCCAGAGGAAAACCATCAGGCTGTGGAAGGCTAATGTGCTTGGCTGTGGGTTATCGTTTAGTAACCCTTTCTTTCAAAGGCACCTATTATTAAAAGGATGTTATATTTGGCTCCTTAATGCACTTACATCCATTTTGTCAAACACCCACCACAGCCATACATGTTTAGTAATGTTGCTGTCCTATGCAATTTGTTAAAAGCATATAATTTCCTGTGTGTGTTTATCTGATGGTCTGCATTGAGCAGCTGTACATTATAAACTGTTAATGTTCCATCCAGATTGAGGGACAGAGGCATTGCCCACACTTCAGTGGGCAAGATTGCAAATGTACTATCTCAGGCAATGGTAAGTGGTGGAAAGTGTGCAATAGCAACTTTTGGTATACTTAATACCTCCCTCCTCAGCAGAGCAGCAAAGGAAAGGTAGATATTTGCAGCCCCCACAACAGAATCCCACAAACTCTCTTATTTACTAAATTTTTATTCAGGTGGTTGCATTACTTTTTTGGGAGTTTTTTGTTTGGTTGGTTGGTTTGGGTTTTTTTTTTTCCTTTCCTATGAAAAATTGCCCCAGGGACAAATGAAATTTAGAAAATGTTGATAATTATCTGAAACTGTTCTCTGAGGTTTTTACCTTGCAGTCTTTCAGGCTACAAAATTGCATTACTGGAAAGAAGGCTTTTTAGCTCCCCCATAACGCAAACTGCCTGTTTTTGTAATATAATATGCCTGAAAGAGACAACAAATGAGTGGCGGGCCTGGCTGGAGGCTAAAATGCACTCACTCCAGACTGGATGTGCCATTTCCCTTGTTCATATGTCCCTTGCATGGACAGGGAAGAAACCAACTAACTGGAAAAAAACCAGTTAGGAGCCTTTTACATCAGGCAGATTTCCAGCTGTCTCTTTAGTAGCTCTTGTTTCAGTGCAAAGGAAATTTAAATGGGGTTTCCAGCCTGGCCTTCTTCCGTCTGTATTATCACTTATCAGAATTCTCCCTCACCGCACCTTTTTATTTTGGCTTTTTTCTCCCCCCGTTGTTGCAATGTCATAGAAAATGAGGAAGTTTCATAGTCTGTCTATTGTTTCTACGGATGTGGCTATCTTTGATTTAGTATATGTGTAAGAGGATGCTGAGTTACTGGAGAAATAGAGTTACTGTGTTTTACTGCAGAAGCTAACTACTCTTAGTCTTGGTGTCCCTGTGATTTTTTTAATATAAACTGTGAAGGTAGGGAATATCCTCATAATCAATAAAATGCACTATATAAGAATCTAAACATAAATGTGAAAAATTATTTTGAAATTTAAAATATTTGTATTATCTGCTATCTTTTTTGTAAGTATGGCTGAGAGCTATTTATTCCAGCCTCTTGAATACTCTGAGAACAAATAGCTTTAAGCATGTATATCAAGACTACAATTTACTTTGAAGCTTCAGAAGTACATAATCTGGCAGGAATTTGCAGAGACATCGAGGGTATTTTCCCTCTGTTCTCTATGCTGCCCAGGGGTTGGTTTGGGATCTGGTCACTGATATAGGCTGGAGCAGCCTGAAAGTTGCTCTAGGCTGTAACCTGCTGCAGGCAGGTAGTGCTTTTAAACCTGACTATATGAATGGTGGCTCCAAAAGACCGGATTTTCTAAGGCAGCACCACACTGTTGAGTAGCATTTACTTTCCATGGGAATTGCAAACCTGATCCTAAATCCATATTCAGCAGCACTGGTGGGATTGTTTTAATTTTTTAAGTTTCTTCAGCCCCCAAGCACAGGTAAGCTTCTGCTGTGACTGGAGGTTTCCTTGAGGACAGTCAATATAATAAAGCTGTGTCACATTAGGTGCTATAGCAGCTTTGTTGTGGGTGAAGCTGGTCATATGTGAGTGCTTGTCCCAGCAGAGAAATACCTACATAAGACAACTTCCAGAAGCATGTAGCCAGTGAACACCAAGGAGATTACTGTCTCCTGCCTCTTCTCTGACCAGGACGGGTTTTTGTTTTTAAGGCAAATCTATTCTTGACGCTTAAATATGTATCTGGAAATCATACTTTAAAATGTTGTTCATAGCTAGTGTGACCAGCACTATCCAGAGGTCAAAATGACAAATTGTTCTTTCTGTTTCATTACACTGGGCAATACGTAACCATTACTGGTCAAATAAAAGGGAATTTTAAACCCATGAGCTAATGGTGGTTATTCTGCCTCGGCTGGAAACCTAGCCAAGATAACAAATGCTAAAATGGACTGAGGGAGCTTGACTTTCTGTGTGTAGGAGTTATGGGCTCTAAGGAGTCCTGGTTTTCAGCAGGTAACTGCTGAACACTGTCAGAAAATTATGCTCTGCTAACACAAGCAGAGTTGGACATCCACATTCCTAGGGTGTTCTCAGAATCTTGGCTTGCTGACTATGCCACCTGTAGTAAAAGCTCTTCTCAAGGAAAACAGCAACACCCACCACGCTGCTGCCTCGCTGGCAGTAAATGTAGGGCTGCAGATGGCTACTGTAACAGTGCAGGATGTGGGCTAGGTAAATGAGCCAAAGCCTATGCGAGAGGATCTGGCTGGGATCCCAGGGAACACCCTGCAACTCATTAGACTTGTTTTAATTAAACTTAGGAGCCTCCCAGAGCAGCATTCTCTGTTCGGGGAAAAGACTTGCTACATTTATTCTCCCTAACAGATTTTACATTATGGATTCTGATCTTCCTTGGTTGACTTGGTGTTAAATTCGCTGTATCTTCTGCAAAATAGTTTTAAACATCATGGGCATCCCTCAGCAGCAGCATCAGTGCTCTCTTATGCAGAATCACTTCAGGTTTCTCACAATGTCGTGCTCTTATTAACTGCTTTAATTTCACTGGAATTCTCATACTATTCATCATTTTCAGCTGTCAGTAGCTTGTAGTTTGTATAAACAGAAACATTCAGTTTAAATTACCCTCAAATATGTCTTAGTGTATCTTTTATACAGCAACCATGCAGCATCTATGCTATCCCTCCTGCCTCTTTGTACAATGGCATTTTTCATCCTTGTGGGGAATGTCAGTATTTTCTGTGCCCATGGCTCAGTAAGCAATATTAAGAACTCACGGAAAAGGTAGATGCTTATCCAGATGCTCCCATCCCCAAATGTTCCAGTTGCTGGCTCTTCCTGTATGTGTTTACATGTCGCATAAGTTACAAGTTAAAACAGCACTTCTCTAAAATTAGGCAATGAGTTAAATTTTGTCAGTAAATGCTGAATTACTTTCATTTTAATTAAAAAAATAAAGTAGATACTCTGCTGAAGCTATTCTAAAGGTTTAAAGAATTAAGTTTCAGTGATCAGGGACACTTAGGTATTTTTGAGAAAAACCTATGGAATATTGGTTGATAGTGACAGATCAATTTTTTAATTTTTTTTTTAAGTGTATTTGGATTTTTCCTATGGATTTTTTTCAGAATTCACTGAAAGGAATTAAAAGGTGGAAAAGCATCTAGTTCCAACCCCCTGCCATGGGCGGGGACACCTTCCACTAGACCAGGTTGCACTAAGCCCAGTCCAACCTGGCCTTGAGCACTTCCAGGGATGGAGCATTCACAATCTCATTGGGCAGCCTGTTCCAGTGCCTCACCACCCTCACAGTAAAGAACTTCTTCCTTATATCTAACCTGAACTTCTCCTGTTCAAGTTTAAACCCATTCCTCCTTGTCCTATCACTACAGTCTCTGATGAATGTTCCCTCTCCAGCATTCTTGTAGGTCCCCTTCAGACACTGGAAGGCTGCTATGAGGTCTCCATGCAGCCTTCTCTTCTGCAGTTGAACAGCCCCAATTTTCTCAGCCTGTCCTCGTACAGGAGGTGCTCCAGCTCCCTCATCATCCTCGTGGACCTCGAAGCCAAACTTCCTTCATATTTTCTTTAATATTGCATTAAAAACATTTGTGGCTTTGTACTGGAATCATTCTGGAAATTTTGCAAGAGGGGTAGGATTTTCAACTGCATCTAGCTCATTTATAAGCATATTCTGTTAACAGTCAACAGCTTCTTTGGTGACATTTCTTTAAATCCTGCCTCTCATAATTGAAAACTATGTGTATATTCATGTGTTGTCTTATTTGTTGTAATTTATTTGTTTTTTGACATTTTTGTATTGATTTGTCCTGTAACCAGTTCATAGGTCCACAGAAGGATTTTTTTGCTTAGCAGTTACTAAATGTGTTGCCTTAGCGTTTTATTGTCTGAACTCTCTACAGGGTCAGGCAGCTGAGGATGGGCTCTGTAAAAGCCAGCTCTCTTCAGTTGGGTGTTGGAATCATCCAGGAGGAATTACCATGTCCTATTGGCATTTTTAGTTGCAGAAAAGCCTCTCTCGCAGCCTTCTGACTCTACAGGCTTCCTGAGATATGGTTGCCTTGGGGCAGCTGTCCCTTTCCAGGATTCAGAGCCATGAACCTTCTCCTGAAGGTAGAGGTGGCTCTGAGTTTTCCCTTAAAGGGGGGTTTCTGGTGTTTGGTGGGTTGCAGCATGACATGAAAGTCACCATGAAGGTTCCCCTTTGCCTGTGGCAGTGCAACCTGACATCGCTGAGGAGAAGAGCTGCTTATCCCAATGAGGGGCACTGGGGTACTCTGCAGAAACGAGCAAACTGCTGAGTCACTACAATGTGCACAAAGTCTTTCTGACCTAGAGTAAATTCCATGGGAGGTGGAGCAGTTTCTTTTGTGGTGATGAGGATTTGAGGGGGTCTAATTGTGTTATTCTCAGGCACCCCTGGTCTTTTTTGGCCTCACCCCTAAAGATTTTAGATGAGGAGGAGGGCCGTTTTCTTCCTGGGTATGATTTTATTGCCTTCAGTAACAGTGGGTCAGAGACAATTTGAGCTTTTCTAGTCAGAAAAAAGAGCAGTTGCTGGGAAGAGTAGCCCTGATTGTAGGCCTCTGAAGCCAAAGAAAAGCTTCAAAATGCAAGTCCTGATTAAATGGAATAGCAGAATCAAAGCATTAGTAGTAACGTCCCACCATACTCTCATGTCAAAAGAATCCTTTTATTCAGAAAGCTTTTAGCTTGATGATTTTCTTTTATGAAATAGCTTCTTAGGCAGCAATTTTGTGCCTATGCGCACATGCGTGTGTGTGCACGTGTGTGTCTGGGCATGTTATTTTCTACTCTGAAAATGCCAGTGCTCTTTGCGAGTAATGTTTTTTTGGTGATTTCAGGTTCCTGCCACTGTGGAAAGTGCATTTGTTCGCCACAGGAATGGTACATTTCGGGCGATTTGTGTGAATGCGATGACAGAGACTGTGACAAACACGATGGTCTCATTTGCACAGGTGCAGTACAGGCTAACACTTAATTGCTTCAGGAAACAAGCTGTGTTGATGGGAATTATGTTAAACAAAGCCTGGCTTCTTCGTCCTCCACTGATGGAGGAAGTGTATTTGCTGGTTATTCAAACCTGCTATAATTGTTTCTTCGTGCAGCGTGATAAGCAACTTAAGGTTTCAAAACACCAGTTGAAAGCCTGAGTATGAATTTAAATAAGTAAGCCAGCTACGAAATGCATCAAGACTTTTCACTGTAATAGACTACAATTTACTGCTTTTTGGCAAAGGACGCGCAGTGTCATGAGATTTCTTTAGCTTTTGTTCTCTTACTGGTTTTTTTATGTACATATTGCTTTTAAGTCATAGACAAAATTCACTTGTCTGATGATCTTCAGTAGGTGAGTGGCATAGCTCTGTGGGTTAACAGAGCTTCCTGGCAATCAGACTGTTCTCAGTGGGAGGCTGAAACACCTGACAGTTTTTCTTATGACATGATGGCTAGTGATTAAAGCAGCTTCACCTTAATATTGCCTGAGAGTTCAGGTGGCAGATGTGGATAGAAATGGGTAGGCTGCCACCAAACCCTCATGACAAAATCTAGTGACAAGAAGGAACATGGGAATTGTAAATTAACTCACTGGCTGCTTTCTGTTACAAAGCTTAATTTTAGAGATCTTTGCTGAGCAATTATTAGATGTGGGGGAAATCTGCAAGCCAATTAGAGTGAAAGTGGGAGAGCTGACACTCATAAATTGTCTCACAGCTACTCCCATTAGCAAGGGTCCTTTTCTGGGGGTTAGTACCCAGAATAGAGGCAAGGAGTCTTCAACTTCAGCAGCTTTTCATGGATTCTCATAAAGTCAGTGGGAAGACTCATCACATTGGAAACCCAGGCTGTAGAAGTCTCCAGCTAAGCATCCAGGGGTCATGAGAAATATTTAAATAAAACAAAAGTAACATTTCCCCACTGCAAAATGGGGCCAACACATTTTTCATCTAATAGAGGGTTTGAGATATTATTTATTTTCATAGCACTTCTGCGAATTTAAAGTTTTTAATTTTCAAAGTGATGTTTTTATTGCTATTCTGTTTGTAACTTTTTTATGTCCTTTTCTTTCTAAATGATAGTTAAAAGTAAATCTTGGTTTTTCTTGTACCTGGAGGTACAGTGTGAATGCTGAGCCTCAACAGCTGGATACAAGTAGAAGTAGCATAATTGAAATATTTTCAATTCTGCTAATGGAATTATTGAGAGAATGCTGTTAATGCTTTGTAAGTATAGGTTTGGGGTGGCTTCTTAATGCAATGGTACGGTAATTGCTTCCTTACAAAAAAACCCTCAAAAAACATGTGGGGGAAACCATAAAGGAACAATTCAGACTTTAGCATGGCTTTTTACTTCCCATAAAACACATTTTAATGTAGTACATTTCAATTATGATAATTGCCCTTTATTCATTCTGTTCTAGGCAATGGTGTTTGTAGCTGTGGAAACTGTGAGTGCTGGGAAGGATGGAATGGAAATGCTTGTGAAATCTGGCTGGGAAGAGAATACCCTTAACAAAGCCCATCAAAGACTGAGGAGGTTTTTTGTTTGTTTTTCTTTAGGCTGCTAGAACATTTCATTTCAGAAACAGTATGTGGGTGTGCATGCATGCACACGCACATGGATGTAAAAGCTTTAGAACACTCATCTGAGGGCCTGCTCCGTAAAGAAATGCATGACAGAACTAAAAGAAAAAAATTAAAACTGCCTTGGGAGCTGGAGAGTCCAGGCTCTAAAATGTGAAGTCATAAAATACTATAAAGGCCCTCTGGATCTTTCCAGAGTATTTTGGTAAATTCAGTGGGACCAAGATTACACCCATAATTCCTATTTCTTGAGCAACCTTTGGAAAAGGTGCAAGAAAGCCTTTTTGCTAAACATTATTTACTTGGTTGTCACCTCTCTGTATTCAGTATGCAACAAGAGTACTCCTGTAGAAGTGTAGCACTAGTTGAATATTTGTCGAATGATTAATTTGATTCATTTTGTGGTGTTTGACAAATACATTGTTTGGCCCTTTTTTATTTTCCAACAACAGTTTCTAATTACGTACCAGCTCAGAAATTGAGAGAAGCTGTAAAGAAGATTATACAAATATTAATGATTTTTTTATTTGGTCAAAGAATTGTACTTGGATAACTTCAGCCATAGACTGAAGACCCAAGGTGTTGGAACAGATCCTTGTCTGTAAGAGAACTTCTTAGTTTCTGTGGTTAATGTGTCAATAAGTTGATTATCTAGTCTACATATTACGATACTTTCAAATACATAACCTATAGGAGTATAAGGAATGAAACTAATAAAGATCTAAATGTATGATTACCTATTCTGAATATGTATCCTGCAACTCATATGTACTTTTATCATACTGTCCTATGTATGTACAGTTGCCTCTTAAAAGTAAAGCAAATGAAAATTTGTTATACCAATAACTTTTAGGATGACAATTCTGTATGCTATTAGAAATCAGTTTGGAACAGATTGCACTGTCACACATGGTATTCATTAAGTCTAACTGATTTTATAGAAATAGGGAGCCTGAAGGTCAACTGACTTAAAAAATCAGCTATGCTATTCAGTAGCCGGGTCTCAGCCAAAGATGTTCAGACAATAGCAACAGAATAATTAAAGTTTTAATGCAGTAAATACAAACAAAGCAGTGGTATGAACAAAAATTTTATTTTTATTTTCCAATGGTGAAATGCTTCTCAGTGTGAACTCACATTGAGTTATGAACGATGCACAACTATTGGGACTTCCCTAACTTATTTACATATGAGTCTCTTTTTTTTTATTTTTTTACATGTAGATTTGGCAGCCCTTGAATTCTTTAGAGCAAAAAAAGATACAGACATTTTAGGTTCAGAAGTGTTCACATTTTGTGAAACCATGATTGAGCGAGAAATTGTTTAAATGGTTGGACAATATTTCTTTTTAATACCAAACTGTAACACTGTGGTTTAGGTGCCAAGGTCCTGATTTTTGAAAAGGTACATGACTCAGCAATAAGGGAACTATATATCAACCAAAAAAAGGAATTTCTGTGATTAGCCTAGAAATTACATTTGTTTTAAAAAGGACAATTTTGAAATAGGAAAATACAATGGTGCAGGACATGTAATAGAATGCAAAAATTTTAAATGAACTTATTTTATTATTCCCCCTTCCCATGTAGTTTTCCCTTTTTTACCCACTTTTTTTAACTTGGATTCTTTCTTTCTGAAGTTTAAGTTTATGAAACACATGTTCTCAGGGAGTATAATCACCAAACATCAATGCATAACTTCTAGAAAAGCTATGCGGATAACTAATGAGACATACATCCCAAAGCTGCTAGCTGCTCTCTTCTTAAGTTATCAAATTATCAGGCAGAGTTCTAAAATGTATTGATACAGTATAAAGAACCTTCAAAGTAAAATTAATCTTGAAATTATAGAGCTTAACAGGAATACCTTTCTAGATTTTAACATGTATGCATTTTGTCAACCCTGGTGTCTGGAGAGCACAGATTGTTGGTTTTATTTATATTTATGAATACCGCTGACCTGAATCATCTCATAATCAGTGTTTTTCTCACATATACGTTCATCTGCTGGCGTATAAATAATGAAAGATACAAAGGTTCCCTTGATTTCTTTCCTTTTGTATTTAGTACTCTAATAAGAAAATACTTAGATAATCAAAACTCTCTCTAGGTTCAATAGATGCCTTTTAATGGTTTCATGGCATGGTAAGCAGATTTATATATCCCATAGATCAGCCATGGTATTTCAGGTATTCATATGCATAAGAATTCTTTAGAGGGTTTCAATGTCATATTTGATGCATTTTACTTTGTATTTTGCTTTAATTTTAAATTTATATACTTAAAGAGTGAAAGATGATTCTGGTTTCTAGTTAGTTTTTTTTTTTTTTTTTGAACCAAATTAATTCCAACATTTTGGCTACTGGACGGATTATGTAGCCACAGCATTTCAGAAAATGTTATCCAACTCATTTGTTAAAGTACATATAGAAAAAATAGTAGAATATTCTAAGACAGCTACTGTCAGTGGTTTGTTAAAATGTAAATTGGCAAACAAAATGGTGCTATCGCTATAAACCTTGAAGTATTAACTAAGACTACTAAAAATATAATGTATGCATAAATTCCTTTCTGATTTTTATTCTGTTTCTTATAATGTTGCTTGAACATTCCCCCCACTCTTCACACTAAGGTAACTGATGATGTGACTCCCAGCAGATCTGTTTTGTGGCTCATTTCCTCACTAAAAAATGAGATCAGAAGGAATAGGATTATTATTCCACATATGTGAAAATAATAGCAGTATTAATAAATTGTGATTTTTGCACCTCATTCCCTGTGATGGGAATTCCAGATACATAAACTGTAAAAGCAAGAAGAGGTATAAGGGATTGGAACATAGTGCTTGATTCTTCATACCCAGTGACTGTAAAAAATTGCTTTTAGGCCTGTGGCAAAAGGCAAAAGATGAAAAAACCAAATTGGATGTATTTTGTACTGGCTGGATTTATAAACCTTATAAACAAAAGACACTATATTCTTTCTTTCTTCTTCTGAGAGAAAGAGCACAATCCAGAAGTGTGCCGAATGCTTTTACAATCAACTTGCAGGATTATGCCTACTGTATATAATATATCTATAATATCACCTATAAACCAGCTGTGGACTAATTTCCTTCTATAAATTACTGACCTGCTTGTGACCCTTTTTTCACTTCATAGCTAAATGACACTGGCATGAAGAAAGCTAAGTTGAATATTTCTGTGACTAAGTAGTAGACGAAAAAGTTTATTATATCTTTAAAAATAAGCCATGGCATTTGCATTAGTCATCACAAAACCCCCTCGTTATTAGACATTTTAAAAAGCATTGCAGAGAATAGGAGTTTATCTAAGGGGGCTTTTAAAAGAAAGATAATCTCCTTACTTAGTTTAATTTTACTTGCATTCCTGTTTGAATATAGCTGAATAATTTCTTCTTTATACCAATAAATGGATGGATCAGCAAGATAGATGCACTTTTAAAGCACGGACCAAACTGCCTGCTTTCATACCTCATCGCTTACACTGGTTTTAAACCAAGATCAAAAAGTTCCCAATATATATAGAAAAAGTCAGAGTTCTTAGTGTTGCTTCAGGTATATACCATTGTCAAACTGAACTGCTTTATATTCTGAGGGGAGGTGTGTGTGGGGAGGGTGTTAAGAACCAACCTGACTCTAGACAAGTTAAAGTTTATGAAAATGACAGTATATTAAAAAATTGAGAGTGGCTAAACCCCCCAGTAAATTAAGCAAAAGTGGTGTTATGTGGACTAAAAAGCACTTAAAAGCTATAGACACCTTTCCAGAGGCCCTATCATGTGAACAATCTCATAAGGATTCTTGTGTATTTATAAAACCTTTGAAGTGCAACAAACCCGTGCTTTGTTGAAGTAGTTCCTATCTGCTTAAAACTGGATGCCTAAAACTGTGCACGTGTGACTGACTTTGCCAAATAGAACTGTAGCTGAAATACAGGTTAAGAAAAGAAAAAAGGAAAGACAGAATGACTAGGTGCAGTGTTAACATATGAAATGGTAAGATGTGGTTGGATTGCTGTGCAAACAGTCTCTTAAGAGATTAGATAAAACCTAGAAGAAGAACAAAATACAAAGCAAGCATGCAAAAGATCTGGAACGCTGCAGATTCACAGACAGCTGGACATGTAAGTACAAAAACCCCAGTCTGTAAATACAAATTGATTCCATCAGGTTTACTATACAGTACTTTAGTAGTAACAGACAGTTGAAAACAGCTTTCACTTAACAGCAAAATTAATTTTAGAGGGAAGAAAATGGTGAAGTCTCATCCTGGAGAACAGCAAGAGAGGTATTATATTAAGGAGCTGAAATTTTCTTTGGCATGGTAAAAGGGGAGAACTGAGTTTGCCAACCTATTTACATGAAGTTTCACCATCCTGTGGCCAGTGCAATGATGTTTTGCACACTCTACTTCTTACATAAACTTTTTTATTGTTTTCTGGTATGCCTTCATATAAATGTTTTATTCATCATGTTGAATCTGTGTATACAACAAATAAGAATAAACACAAATTGTACAATGCAGACAAACTCTTTGCATATATGTATGTAAATTTAGTAATACTGACCAACAGATCTTTGACAGACACAACCTACTACATGCAGTTCATCTTTGCCATCTTCCCATGCAACATGTGAGACGAGACAAAATTAAAGGGAGGAAACAAAGCACAAAGACCCCTTTGCCATGTTTAAACAGACTGTAGAAAAAATATTTTTAGGACATCTGTTCAGTGGATTAAACTCGCATATGGATTTAGCCCATAGAAACAAAAATGGAAAATGAGAAAAAAATGCTGTATTATTTCCAGTATGTACTAACTGCTTACAAAAATTAAATCGTGCCTTAATTATAGCCTCCCAAGCTGGTTTGCAGATCATAATGACTCAGGATCAGAAGTTTAATGTTGAAAATAATTCTTATGTAGCATCAGGCCATGAACCAGAACCTCCTTGCATGACTCAGCCAGGTCTCCAGCCCTGCTGTTCCCAAGCTTTTACACTGGGAGAGTAATAAGACGGCTGGATGGGACATGAACGCATGTATTCCCTTCTCGTGAACTCTTACACAGTTCAGGTAAGAGAGGAAGGAGTGTAGCCTTCAGCTGTATTATCTTATTCAAAATATTGTGGGAAAGCCTGGGGCCTCATCAGAGCCCAGCAGACAGCACAACATCAAGACTGCTGCCTCCCATTGGTCCTCCAGATGCAGAGCACGCTCCCAGCTCACCATGTAGGTTGCTTTGGTTTGGTTTGGTTTTGTTTTCTCAGGGATGGTGCACAAGTCCCACTGGACCAGGTGGGATGAGAAGGGTGCACCAAAGTTTTTAATAAAGTAGTGTTTTCCCCAAGCACGCACATTTAGTGCTAGCAGGCAAGGGCACAGTCTAAGTCAAAGTTTCTTTGCATTTTTATCACAGTATTAGAGTAGGTTTGTATTTTATTTTTTTTATCTACATGGATAGTGGGTTTCATGCTTAACTCATTCCCTCCCTAGAAAGACCCGACATCAAGTGTTAGCTTGCTGTTCTCATAGTACATATATAAACAAGGAAGTCTGGCCTACAAAAAAAAAAATATCTATATTATAGCAGCTTTACAGTAGCCTCCTAGAAGAGTGCACTAAATGTTGCTTATAAAAACAGAACACGTTTGAAAACTAGCATGAAGAGTTCATTCAGACTGAATCAGCTCAGCTGAGCAGAGAGGGAGTTTGAAATAACCTGCGGGTTCTGCTAGGGACTTCAGCAAAAAGATGTGCTAAAACAAACTGCCAGAAATACAGTGCTAAAAAAAGAATGCGTGATTTCCATTTTCTTTGTATTTAAATATCAAGGTAACAGCAAGAGGCCAAGAGAGCATTGCCACACAATTTTCCAGACTGAGGTACAGTTTGGTCCTTGTTGCCCTCTCTGAGAAACAAATACCTTCCTAAGCATACAGAGAGTACCCATATTTTTAGTCTTCTGAAAGCTTGCGACTAAGCGTGTAACACTTCAATGGCATCTCTGTGGCATTCTATGAATCTCCCTCCCTCCTCAACATTGGTTTAATTGTTCACAAGTGGCAAACTCAAAGGGTTGATGTCGTTTCTGGTAATATGATCCAAGGCTTCAATTTTATAATGTTTTTGATTTCTTCTAGGTTCATGTAGGAGAAAGTACAGTATACAGAGATCAAGGCAAGGCACCTTCAATCTAGCAATTTGGTGGGCATATTATCCTAGGAAGCTGGGTGGAGGTATGTAATGGGATATCAGTGAGATACATAGGACCGGACTTTGCATGCTTAGCTAAAAAGAAAAAAAGGTTTGTAGTATGTCCAGTTTTAAAACTTTTTTTTTAAAACACCAGAAATATTAAACTATAATTTGTAACTACCCTTTGCATTGGTGCTGCAAAAAAGAACACAACGACACCCTTGCCCATGCTTTGCTAAGTAGGAGTGGGATTCAGCCAAAAATAACAATGGCATTAAGTTCAGTTCCTTAAAAACAGGAAAGGATTATATTCGAAATGGATTTAGGTAGCGCAATTCTGGTTAGTCCTACTTACTTTTTATCTTTTTTTTAATTGGTGGTGGTTGTTGTTTTTCAAACAATGAAAATTTAGTAGATGAAAAATGAGCCTTAATTCAGGCCTACAAGGCCTACAAAATTCTTTGGACCCACTTTCCCAAAAATGAGTGGGTCTTGCTCGCTGGGCAAGGCAAATGTTACCATTACCAGTAAGCCTGTGATATGTATAAAACACACACACAAAAAGAAACTAAAGGGGGATGCCAAACACTTGTTTCAGAAAACTTCCTGTTGGTTGTGTTTGACACTCTTCCCTCCACTATAATGTCAACCTCAGAAGCACAGTATCTGCTCTAAAGAGTATTCACATTTAATCAATATTGTAAGCCAGAGACAACAATCCTATTCTTTATAGATATAATTTGGAATAATAGATTTTTGAAGGCTTCCTGATTCCCTGATTGCTTTCAAAACTAAGCCACCGGCAACACTTAAGTAATAGAGAAACACAATCCCTGCAAAAGGTCACAGACAGTGGAGCGAGCAGCCTTATAAAAAAGGGAAGAAGAGAAATCCATAATAGCACAGGTTTACAGCATCTAACTAGAAATTACTTGATTATTTGTGTGCTACAAAATAGAACTTAAACACATGGATTTTGCTGAAACTGGACTCAAAAAGGGATTATGGGCAATTGTCAGCAGGCAAGGTATCAAGTGTACTTGTGAAGTATGTCATTCACATGAAGTGTCACAGTCACAGAAAAGATATTAAAAAGGCATTCCAATATCTTGTAGGGCATTCCATGGTCTGAGTTTAGCTGGTTCATCCAGGTGTCTTCTTGTTGTGGATGGAGCTACATGTTGAGATTTATCCACTTGCAACAAATCAGTTCAGAAACAGCAACGGGCAAGTCTGTGACTTGCCACAAGCTGATCCACAGACACTGCAGCGGGGAAGTCTGGCAAGGATAAATGGCTCAACTGTACTCAGGACTCAGTAAGTCACAACACCTGTGAGGATCTGGCTATGTCGTCTTACTCTTGTTAACTGGTTTGCCGCCATTCATTATTGCAGATGCACTTGTGCTTTTACTTGGAGTTACCCCAGCCTTTGGCACTGTTTCTCCAATATCATGCAAAGATGGTTCTCGATACATGGCAACTGAGGGGAGAAAAGAGAAAACGAGAGATATTTGTAAGAATATATCTCATTTAAGAGCTCATCTCAAATAGGATTAATTTTCTGCAACAACTGATATTGCAATATAATCTATGTTCCTCTCGCAAGCATAAGGGAAACTACTTTGACAGTCACTTGTTTGCACAGCTGATAGCTTTGCCTGACCCTCCAAATTTCTCACTTCCTCTGTATCTGACTGACTTACTTAAAGAAACAGTAGGAAACTGTATACTTGCTTGTTTAATAGAAACTATAGAAGCCTTGGGAATGAAAAACTATTGTCTTTGCATGAGGCAGACACACAAAAATGTACATATATATACACATATGTATATACATGTGTGCGTGTGTGTATATATATACATACAGACTTTAAGTAAACACTCTGCAAGTTTTTAGAAGTAAAATATGGTAAGACAGATGGTGTTTAACAAATGGATCATATGATACAGTTGTCTAGACTAAAGTGTTCTTTTTTAGTCCTGCATGCAAGACCAAGCTTGGGTCCAGTTCTACAAAGTTATTTGTACACCTGTCTCCCAAATCTGAGGACCTTGGTCGTGATCTCTTCAGGTGTGTACTGAAGAAATGTGCAGGACATACCGCAGAGTACACAAGAGATTTGAGACTTTTATTCCTCTTTTCCAAAAATGTAGGCAGTAGCCACTGATCTCCACTGAATATAGAAGCACGGAAATCTCCAAATTAAACTGTTAACTGAATTCTTAGAGGAATTACAAGTTTGCCTCTGGGCTTCAGTCCCTATCTAACCTCTTAAAATCCTTTGAGGAAAATACATGTTTTCAATTACACAGTTCCAGCATTATGCTGCCTTAATGATTAATGCTCTTGGATAATTCAATTTCATTTTCCATGTCACTGTATCAGGTAATATTCCCACGTATAACTAACTTCAGTAGCACTTATTTGTATCAGAGCAACATTAAAAGAGATGTCAAAGCAGTCAAAGGAATTAATCATTACAGTGTGATTTCAGGACTGGCTGTGTGCTGGCATAGAGAGCACAATCCCTTCATCTCTTGGCTAATTAGAGTAAGAGGCTGAAGCATCAAAGTTCTGACCTTGATCTTCAGTGGTGTGAAGTTTCATAATAAATATGAAGGGCCCCATAGCATCATTAACTAATCAAACACTTGTTCTAATATTTCCAGTGACATAATCTAAGTCATTCCATGGCTTCTGAAAGTCTGAAATTAAGTGTCTTCTCTAGAGTACATATCGCTGGTTATGTTCTATGTTTTCAGAGTGTACCCATTACTGTGTTTAGGACACTTTGCTGATTTAATTAAAAAGCCTGAGGAAATAACATTGTAACCTATGAAAATATGAAGTCAAATAACATGAGCTGGAACTATAAAGTAAGGAATTATATAGCACAGCTGTCATACTTGATGACTCTCATGGGCAATATAAAGTGAGTTATTTCTAAGTAAGTCTTGTCTAAGATATTTTGATAAAGTATGACCATCCAAACATAAATGAAAAAAAGCAACTTCTTTCCTAATCTATATGAATTGATTTTGCTTTTAAAAATGCTCTGGCTTTCCCTCCATACCATTCTTATAATTTAATATAAAGGGATGGAGATATAAAGTGTCAATATTTTTGAGAGTTCAAGACGAGGGAAGCATGAAGGCATCAACCCGAGTTCAAATAGGAAGTTAAAACACGGAATTATTCAGATTCATTCCTTATGATGAAACTCTAAAATATTTAACAAACTGATCCCTTAATCAAAAAAATTAAGTTAAAATGTTAAAATAAATAGGACTGCTAACTAAAACATTACTCAGGTACATGTTTTCAGATGATAAGTAATGAGATAATTTCCTGAGGCTATGTTCAGCAGTAATATCAATGAAATTTGGAGTGCCATCAGGATAAGAAGCAAAAAACAGCGTATGTTTATAAAGGCCTGCAGAATACATAGGATAACCCAAAAGTACCAAGATATAAATGAATGTATTTTTCAGAGAAAGTGTGGCATCATTTTAATGTGTAAGGTTAGTATGACTTTTATTCGCTTCTGTCTTGGTTTAAAAGCCAACTAACACAAGTTATGTGCATTACATCAACTGGCTAAACAATACAGAATGATTTATTTTATGAAGAGACCTTTCTATTTTGTATTAGAAAATTTTTACTTTGAAATGCTGACATTTCATTCATTCCCTTTATAAATCCCAATTATTCTACAATAGCCATTATTTCATTCTGCCTAATGAAAGGACTATTTTCTCACTGCAAGACTCACAACAGCTTTTGTCCTACCAAGAGAATAATGCACTTCCACAGAAGATTTCTTTTCTTGAAAAATGACCTCTTAATCCCTAGAAAAAAATGCTTTTACGTATGCCCTTTCTAGCATCACTATGCTGAAGCATAAACTCGTTCCATGAATTCTAGGGACTGTCATTTGGAATGGTCCCTGTGCAGGGCACGCACATTCACAAAGGGTATTTTAGAAACCATTCCCTCTTCTTCTTGTGAGATTTATTGGAGGATCTGCCAGCGATGGACTGAGCCTCACCTTCCAATGGCTTGGGTAGAAAATGAGCTGCTGGTTTTGTTTTCTTCACTCTGTTTCCTTTCATGACCTGCCCTTCTTTGTTCAGCCCCAAGAACCAGGCCCTCCCGGACTCCTGTTGTCTGTAGAGCATGGATGAGTAGATTACATAATAATTTTCGAAAACAGACTCCTTGAATTTGCACTCTGGTGTAAAAAGTTCCTGTGGGAGGAAAAGTAAATGTTAAATGTCATCCCTAATGCGCGACTTCTGTTTTGTTAACTTAAAAACATCTCTTCATAAGTTTAATATATGACATTATAAGGGTCTGCTTGGAGACCAAGAGATCTGTCTTCCTCTAGAAGACCTTCAGGTGAAGTTATTTCACCTCCCATGGATGCCTCTGTTTTCCCATCTGTGGAACAGGGAAGGTATATTTTCAAAGTAGAAAGGAAGCAACATAGGCATAAAAACACTGTTTAAAATACAGGCATAAATATTACTGTGCTTATTTACTGGTAGGATATACTTGTAAAGATTAAGAAAGTCTATGCTAAAATAGCTTTATTGAGAACACAGTTGTTCCATTTTTTCATACTAAATGCAACAAACTCCCTTTATGGCTTATAACAACTAATATTTGATACTTAAAGAAATGCTGCTACCAACATATTAAAATACATATAATTTCATAGAGTCCCCACGGCCTGAAACACCACAGGAGAACAGCATTTTGATGTACAAATTTCTGCACAAAGAAAAATATTCCTACCAACACCCTCAGCATTCATCCCAAAACTGGAATGCTTTTCAGATGTCACCTTTAGTAACAGACCAGCAACCTTTACCAAGGTTAACCTAAGAACAAACTTCTGTAGCCCAGTAGCTATATAATAATTCAAATATATTTTAATAACACAAATAACTAACAAAATAAATGGCATGAACATAGATTGAGACAGAGTTTACCAAAATCCTTTGAAAAAAAACAGCAAATTAATAAGCAAATAAAATAACATTTAAAATATCATGAGAAAATAGGATTCTATGTGAACGTGGTTTTCTGTATTTGGACACAGCTGCTGAAACCTGTGGAAGATATAAGACATAAAAGGGGGAGGTAGATGTGGCAAAGTGGAAAGTAGCTTAGTAAGTCTTCAGAGCACAAACCCTGCATCCTCTTTTTTATATTTCTTTCTGTTATCTTTTCCAAGAAGTAAAAATCTGTAAATGTCATATATTTTCACTTCTCCATTCAGAGTATATTCTTTTTCCCCCCATTTCTTTCTGCTCCTGGCCCCATGCAATACTGAGTTAACACACAGCACGTAATGTGCTTTCAGGGTCTCTATGCCATCTCCAGCTGCCTACATATTGTAAGAATTGTAAGAATCTCAGCTGTTTCTGTCACAAATTTCCTTTCTGGAAATGAAAGTAAGTAAGTCCTTAAAGACACAGTTCACCAGAAAGCACAGATGAAGTAGTTTTCTGAATCTGCACCAAATGTCACAGTGCACAACCAAGTTCTCTTAATGTTATTTGGTACACAGTATTTGTATTGCCATGCCTTGAGTTTCTACCTGTAAGCAAAGCTGTCTTGATGGACACTGGGCATAGCTTTCTCAACTATGGAGCATAATATAACCTCAAATAAAAAGAACTAGTGTATTTTATCCAACAACAGACTGAAAGCAGCAACCTCAGCACCTGGGAAATAGTTTGTGTCCCTACAATAGGTTGCTGTGGTACTATATCCACAAATGAGTGTCTATAGGTCACACTCATTACAGAATGCAAAAAATATTCTCTGACGTGTGCAATCTTTGCACTACAACTTCTTTACCACCTATGTGCACAACTATACATATGTACATATGCAGAAATGCAAATACAGTCTGTATGAGAGGCACCGAAAACTAATGTCAGGAAATACCTTAACTGCATCTTCTCCTTTGCCACAGGGCTTTTTCTCTCTCTGTTTCAAGACTTTAAGACATCTGTTGTTTGTGTTACTCTCCTTTCTCCTCCACTGATTTCAAATTACAGTATGGCTCAAGGAGACTCAAAATAAAACCAGAAGGCAGGGTGGCAAGCTAGAGGGAATGCCTGTTAAAGCCTAGCACAAGCATTTGCATGCGAGTCATGCTCCTCCACTGTTGAAACAGCAGATGCTAATCAGGAAATGCCTACACAGCTCTCCTTATTACCTGCTTCACTGCAAGTGCTACCCTCTGTGTTCCTCACTAAGTTTTACTTCCTTGTAAACCTCAGTTACCATAAACACTACTTCTTAGCCAATCCTCACTTTTTTTGCTATAAACAAAAGCTGTTTGTCATTCCATGCTCTTCTGTACTAGGCTCTGTAAATACTATTTGTGTGTTTTCCCAAACAATATCCATTAGGATACTGAAACAAGATTCCTTTAAATCATATCCCTCCTCTGAATAAATGAAACCTGGCTTTCCTCTCTCATTCTTTGGCACATACAGTAGTGTTTCTGACAGTGCACAGCAGATGAAGCAGTAGGAATTTATCTACCAAGTCAAAAAAACCTAGGTATTTACTTCACCAAGTGAAAAATAAATGGATTATGTCAACACATTTGGCTACTCCTGGATGCAGACTGATAGATTGGACAAACCCACATCGTTCCTTTTTCTTAGTTACCAAAAGCACAGTAATAGCCTGCTAATGTTTTTTTTTTGGCATACAAGAGCCATACCTGAACACTGTATTCTGTCTAGAAGTACTGCAGTTATCCTACTCCTCATGTCTGGGTAGTGCAACAGCTTTGGACAGGATTTGCATTCAACCAGTATATTAGGATGCAGTTCTGGCTGGGATAAACATTCAGCCCAAAAGTCACTTTAATATATGTTACTTCAAAGCAAGCTAATAGTTCCACCAAGCTGGGGAGTACTCATGAGTGAAAATTCAGCACTTGACAATGACTATGTTGAATGGCAGGACCAGTTCCTTGGAGGAAAGAATTACACAGAAAGGGACTTCTGAAATGGGCACCTTCCCTAGGGCTCAGGTGGAATCTGAATATTTCTAAGTTGAGAGTGATGTTTAAAGCCTTGTCATGGACACCATCTCAGCTGTCTGAAAAGCTGTAAGGACATGGATTTTCTTCAGTAAAGCAGGAGACCTAAGATGCTGTTTCTGCATGCAACTAGGACAAATCTAGATCTGTGTACTTAAGACTCAACCCAGAACTCTCAGAAAATGTGCTAACAAAACTGACTTTAAAAAAAGTCATTCACAGATGACTTTATTCAAATCCAATGCTGGAGGAAAAGGCAGTACAATGGCGTTTTATAAGAGAAACTCAATGGTGAGAACACACCCCTAGGCTACCTGCCTATCTGTATCCAACCTGAAGGAATCCAAATCTGCATCTGTCTGATATGAATCATTTTCCCTGCAAGAATGATTTTTGGAGTTTGAAGTTTTCATTCACTTCCCAGTTCAGGACATTTTGTATTAGGAAGTGAATGAATAATTTGCAAAATCAGACATGATTTTCAAACAAGAACTTATGTTCAGGATTTCTCTTCCAAGGTCAGTGCCCAGATTTAATCTGTAGTCGTATATAAAAGGTGGTTTTCTCCTGTCAAAACAACATTTGAAAAATAAACTACATACCAGCTGCCAATTTCCAAAACCCCAGGAGTGGGTTTTGGCTGTCAGCTTCAATCTGACATAGCTTCCTGGGTCCTAGAGAAGTGAAGGATGTACTAAATTGCACCTTGCTGAGAAGAATTTTTACTTGGATAGTTTTGCCAGCTTCCCATCAAGCTTTTGCTTGATGTGAGGCCTATTTGGAGATGTTTTAATTCTCCTAGTTGCTGTAGCATTAATAAATATCACAACACATGGATTGCAGGTTCAAACTCTTGGAATCTAAAAGTTCTGTCACTGGAGTGTTCTTAGTTTCAGAGTCCCCACCAGTGCTGCTAAAACTCAACACTGTATTATACCATAAGAGTGGAGCTTTAGCTTATGGAGTCACATGGTGCTGTCAGAATCTGCTTTCATTTAAGAACAAAACACAAATTAAATAAATAAAGAAAAAAGCCATTATCCACATTGCAGACTTAGGAATGCCTGAATGAAGGAGCTCAGGTTACCTGTGCTGTCAACATGGAGATGCAAGCATTGTTGGAAAGTAATTTAGATGACAGCTGACATGAATTCAATACCAAATACTGTCTTTTTGTCAATCAGAGGCTGAAGTCTGACATGATGAAGGTAGACCTCCATCCTAATCAACAATATGGCACTATAGCAAATGGCTATAGTTTAAAATGCAAGTACAGCAAACTTTTGTGTTCCACAAGTCATTGAGTAAACTAAGATATTTGAATGAGTTACCAGTGTAACTTCCAATTGCTGGTCTTCCACAATTTAGCCTGTTCGATTTTGCTAGCTTTAATGGAGTGCACATATCTATTTGTAGCCATGGTCCTTTACTTAACACAATCTCTACAAGTCATGGAGTTTTTCTACGACAGCTCTCAGAAAGAAGAAATAATTATGTAGCTATGGACAAGGCGCCTATGCTGAGGACCAGGTGTGAGAAGTAAAAACTAGCGTGACAGCACTGCTAGCCATTGTTTAAAATTTAAATAGATATTGTTTAAAGCAGCATAAAACCATGTGATTTTAAACTATACCTCTGTTCAGTAAGTCAATCAATATTTAACTGTGCAAGCTGAACAAAAAGTAAATTTCCACTGCACACCATGAGGGACAGCGTAAGACCCCAGCTTTACCATGGTCATCAAAACTGGTAGTTCCAAGGACAAGGGCTTCCACAAAAGTTTCCTACTTCCTACTCCTGGACTTTCAAGCCTCTTTTGATTTGTGCTTTATTCTGAAATATAGTAAATGAGAGTATCGTTCTAGTTGCAGCTCACAGAACTGACATAGCTAGCAGCCAGCCTCTTGAATGTATCCAGAAGCAAATTAGGAGGATTCCCTTGGAGATGGGCACAGTGAGGCTCCCTCATCACACCAGGCAGCACAAAGGCAGCTGCAGACTGAACTAGCTACAGCTTGTCCTTGGTGCCAAGGAGAAAACACAACTGCAAGACAAACTCAAAGAGGCTGCCAGGCGAGCAACAGCCAGTCTAATCAAGCACTGGAGAAACCACTTGATACTGTTTACTATTTGCACTTCAAAGTCCCAGTCATGGAACAGGATCTCAGTGCTTTGGAAGTACAGACCAAGTGGAATCTGCCTGATGTGAACACATTTCGGTCCAAATAGTAATTGATACAGGGAAAAAAAAAAAAACCCAAACAAACCCAAACCAATAAAACATCTGAACAATGGTATTCGAATATTAGTAGCTGGTTGTTGAAACATTTTTGTATGAATGATGACAAAGGATTTTTAAGGACACACTGGAGAAAGGACAGTGCTACCTCTGTGGAGTTTTATGGGAAACTTCTGCAGAGTGAGAAAAGCAGCACTGAGTCAGTACAAAGGTATTTTGGGGGTTAGAGGCTAGCAACACAGGAATCAAAAGAAGGAAGTGACATTTTAATAGCGGATAGAAAGGTTGAAAATGACTCATGACGAAGGGCCTTAAAACTGAAAGGAAGCAGTCTGTGTTTAACGAGGAGAAGGCACTCAGAAAAGGAGAGAAATACAGTTCAAATAATGAAGCTGGGAAGTTAACTTTGTGGCAGATTTCTGAGTGGAGATTGCAGGGCTAGCACTTTTTTTCTCAGTGCAGGAGGGGAGGATGCTGGAGTCATGGAGGTGTGAAATGATGAGATCCCAGAAAACAGCTGCAGAGGTGTAGAAGGGCAAGAGGCCGTATCAGGGACACATTCATGCAGCAAGACCTCTAAGATCTGGCGGCTGCACATGAGAACTGGAAAGTACCTAATCTGATATTCCTCTGACTTGCTGCACATTGAATTAGGTGAGTTAGAATACCTTCTTGCACTATACCTGTTTGGCAAATGCTGGTATAAGAGAATAAAAAAATTAATCAAGATTTCTCATCCATAGCACCAGATTTTCCCAACCCTTAAGCTGACGAAAGACTTTATTTCGAAACGATCTTGTTCAAGAGTTCCTCTTCAAACAGCATAAAACTCAGCAATACATGGTTAGGTATTTTATGGATTAAGGAGAAATTGATATTATATTCCCTCTATATTCAGGAGCAATTTAGCTGACCTGAGCCTAAAAGCCACTAATATAAACATATTTTTTAAACATAAAACCAAGAACAAGAAAAGTTGGCAGAATTTTCTATGTGCAAACCGACCAAGCAAGATACCAAGGAACAATAGGCTTTAGGTGCCACTACAAACCTCAGCAGTAACTTTACTACAAAGGGTTCACAATAAAGAGCAGTAATAGCTGAACCTGCCAATCCTACAGACACCCCATAAAAGCAGCAAATGCTCAGAAGTCCATTCACATACTTTCCACAGTCTTCTGGCAGAAAACTTCCTAAATAGACAGTGAGGGAAACAGTCAGTAAATAAAATAAAACAGTAAATAAACAGTCAGGGAAAACCATAATTGGCTCTTCAGAGCTGCTGTCATTTCTGTTCTCTGGGAGATTCCTAACACATGGACTTAAAAATACAAAAATAGTACTTGATATCATGCAGGTAAAAACCAGGGATAATTCTCACTGGTTAAAGAATCACTGAGAGTGCAATAAGGAAGTCAGCACGTAAAAGCAAAGCTTTTAGCTCCAATTGCTGTCTGTAAACTTTTACTTTTTAAAAGACCTGAAAATGTGAATATCACTGCTTGCAAAGAAACAAAACACAACTTTTGACTAAATTTAGGCAAAAGTAAATGTGAATTTGGGCTACTGCAAATATTAGCACGTACTTAACTGGGATTCTAATTAGCAGGAATATGACTAGTAATATTAATAAATGAGGCAATTCTTTCATTCATGTACATTCATGAGCACCTACAATAAGGTAATGAATAAAAGCCACACTGTATACATAGATAAACTAACAAAAATCGTTTTGAAATATTTCTGTGTGTTTAAGATCTGTATTGACTGCAGCCTGAATTTGGCTTAGTTTTCTGTCCAGATTGAAACAGAACATAAACCAGCTTGGAATACAAAAACTTCCTTGTTTCATAACAGAAAGGTTGCATTGCTTACAACTAGCAGCTATGGCCATATTAAACTACAATTTATTAAAGGCAATAGTATTTTGTATAGAAGGCAGAACACAGTCATCAGCTCAGTGGGACATGGCTGAAATAGAACAAAATTTCCTTAATATAAACATTTCTGATATATGCTATTTAAGGTTGTACAGCACAATTCCAAAAGCGAGCTAATGTTTTTGAAACAAAGTCTGTTACACAGATCTGAATCATGACCCTCACATTAGGAGTGAGTGAATCAAGGTTGTTTAAATTCAACAGAAGGTTTGAGGAAGCAACCTGGAAAAGGTTACTAATTTTTAAAACTGTCTTTATGGTATTTATGTGCCAAAACTAGGATACTTCAACAATAGCTCAAGAGAAGAACTGCTAAAATAGTGTTGCCTCACCTGAACAAAAGAAGCAAAATGAATTTTAGAAGTGACAGATAGTCTTAAGCCAAATTTGTTACTGCTGTTTTAGAATCATCTGTAGTTCACTGACAGCCATCACAATTACAGGATATGGTAGAGTAGAATACCCTCCTTCATCCCCACAGACACATAAAGGATGGTGAAGTTATTTTTCTGCCTCAGTCCCATTCTGAACTTTCACGGAAATGTGTATTATTTCGGCTTGAGTACATTCTTGTCTTTAAAGGAAATCGGAATTCACCAGTACAGTGAATTCCACTGGTACAATTCATTGTACCAGTGAAAAGAGACATTCTTTCTCCAAAAGCACAATCTCCTCCCCACCTAATCCTCAGTACCTAGCTTCCCTTAAGGTTTAAATTCGCAGTAAAAATCTGCTCTAAGGCTTCAGCTTAAACAGCAACTATAACTCCTTGATGTATCAACACAGAAAGACGTCTTTTATCTCCTGTAAAGCATCTGTGATTAAAGAAATCCAGTAGCAATAAGAAAGGCACAAACCCCAAGGAATGACTAAGAGAAATTGCATGTGTTGTAGGGAGTATTTTCTTACACAACTATTATGGGACAGTTCAGAGAAGAACATGAATAAACCTGCCTATCTTTCCCAGTCACTTCCACTCAGAACAGCCGTAATTCATCAGCTTGTAGACAGCACCAGGTTCTCAGCTAGAAAAGGTCAGCACCAAGGGAAAGATGGGACAGCACTAAATTAAAGAGACTGAAAGGAAGGATTTAACAACATAGGTGTTGAAACAAACCACGATGGGCTGGGAAAGAAATTCTCATCCAGTCGTCCATCAATCCAGGGTTCTGTCTCTAGGTGAATAATGCAGGAGGAATACAGAATGCACTCAGATATAGACCGAACCTTTCCAAATGACAGTGGAATTTTTGACACAATTTTATCCAAACACTTAGAGACATTACTGTAGAAAACCTTCTGTAATCCCAATGCCTCAAGTAAAATAAACTATCAACAAAAGAAGCAAAATAGTCATCGAAATTGCCAAGCACAGAAAAAGAACCAAGGAGAATGATTTTTTTATTACCATTTACTATTAACGAAAGTTCTGCTCCTCTGCAAGACACTGAAATGTTGGATAAACAAAACTGATTCCAGTTTTTGCCACTGCATGACTGGTATATTAGCATTAATTAGCTATTGTTGGGCAATGTCAGATGGGATATTTTCATATATGTATTTTCATATACATTTCATATATGGGACGGTATATTTTCATATATGGTGTTGTCACATAGCATTTGCAGACCTCGCTGACTCTGATAGCATGACATGTCCATAACTAGCCACAAATACAAAAGTAGAGATAAATAGATGAAAATTCAGAGGTATTTTGCAAGGTATACTTTAGGCTTTTTCAGTTCTACGTGTTCCTTCCAAAGGAAGTGTGAATTTATGAAAGTTTTAAATGGGTGTCGTTTACAAGCTGAGAAGCTAGAAAAAAGTTGCAAGAACACTCAAGTTGTAAGAAGTGGCCTACTTTAGTGTACTCTTTTTTATTTCTTTTTTCTTTACAGTTGTGAGCTTGTTTTTCTGCTTGCAGTCTTTTTTTATGACCTGCCAGTGCATGTATTACAGTGCCTAAAGAATCTATTAGTATGAAAGACAAGGGTTGGAATGAATAAAAGTCAACTAAGGTAGGTCAAGGCCACGTTGGATGTGGCTTTGAGCAAATTGGCCTAGTGGAAGATGTCCCTGCCTGTGGCAGGGGGGTTGGAAATAGATGGTCTTTAAGGTCCCTTTCAACCCAAACCATTCTATGAATTATATGAACCTCTTGCTAATGTCTCTTTGTCATCCTTTTGCTGTTTTATGCTGAGTGTTCATAAGAAGAACATGAAAGGCAAGCCCAGAGGAACCTCAGTCTGAGAAAACCAGTGCAAGGCAAAACCATGCTGTAATGAATGCAATCACTTCTCTGAGAAAATGTATTAGCTAGGTCTTCTCTTAGTTTCATGACTCAGCTAAGCTGCAGTTGACCACTGAAGGCTGGGAAACAAAGCGAACAGAGACCACTTTGAGATGTTTGCTACTTAACTCTTGTTATACAGCTAATAGTATTTTAGGAGAAAACCAGCAATTCTTTGCTTCTTTTGCTGTGCATCTTCTTGCTCAGATTTGTTTTTCTGCTGCAGAAGCACAACTGTAAGATTCAACAGGTCTTTTCCCCATTTCCTTCCAATGCAGCTTTCACATATGAAGACAAAGGGCTCCATCCTTTGTTCACCTTCCTTCTCTCCTCTTCCAATGAGAAGGTAGAAAATGGTGGATGTCAAATCTGAAAGACAGCCAAAACCTGACATGCTGTCAGGCTCTTAAATACTGTGTATTGTTTCTTACTGTGCATTTTCGTTCTTTCACAGAAGTGGATGTCTACAGTACTGTTTCACTTAAACATAAAAGGTCATGTGATGGGGCACCCAAAGTTGCCTGTTTTGAAATTAATGAATATGAAAAAAAATCCTAAATTTCTTGCCAGTGTGTGTTTTGCAATGCACATGCAGGAAATATTTTTTTATATGTATATATATAGAGTGCCTGTATACACGCACACATATATATCATGCAAACAGTAACTTTCACTTTAAAAAAAGTCTCTTTTCACTTAATGTATTTCAGTTCATCCAGATATCAAAAAATATTTTCCTGTTACTATTTAATTTTCACAGCATTTACATAACTTCTACTTCAAGTACTCATTAGCAGAAGAATCTTAAAGTACAGAGATTCACACCCAAACATTCAAAAGCTGTATAGTGAATCAATATCAAAGAAAAAAGAAAATCCATGCTGTCTTCTGTTTTAACTAAACAATTAATGGGAAATAAAATGACAGCTACTAAAAGGTATTTTTGGAATGGCATTACACTGTTAACTAGTCAGAAGTGGTGAAAGAAAACAAGTCAGACACTCTGCGTATATCATTATATGTTAAAAAAAGCAGAAACTTAATGTGTCTCATTAAATAGGAGATGATTACATGTAACTCCTAACACACACTCAGCAGTGATGCTTATTTTTGTTATGGATGGGTAACAGCAGCATGATTATAGATGCATCCTGATATTCAAAGTTCCTCTTTTAGCAACAAGCTTATAAAGGTTGATTATGAACAATGTGAATATACAGATATCTGACAAAAGCCATAAAGGTATAAAAATCTAAAGATTATGAATTTTTATTTGCCTCAGTATTACAATATGCATTGCAGAACTGAAAAAAAAATGTTCAAAAATAGTTTTACCAAATAGAGTTCATAACAACATTAAAACGAAGAGTTTTATTCACAGCTGGTGGCAACTGAGTGATAATCAATGCCACTGCTTGCTCAAGGTGTGAGTAATCTGACAATTTCCCACAAAATCAGTTAGGCCACTGCTCTCCAGCCTCTAACGAATGCACTGTCTATTACAGCATATTCCTATAGCTGTCCTGTGGAATGTCAAAGCTTAATATTGCATGGATAACAACCTATTGATCCTAGAGCAGCTTCAATCTCTTCATGAATGATCGTGATGAATAATGAGATGTACAAATATACAACTGCATCAAAAGGAGTGTGACCAGCAGGTCAAAGGAGATGATCCTGCCCCTCTACTCTGCTCTCATGAGACCTCACT